>SJYX01011401.1:365763-397996 GCA_006410675.1 Oreotragus oreotragus
TTGTTGACTGTATAGAGCTTCTCCATCTTTGGCTGCAAAGAATATAATCAATCTGATTTCGGTGTTGACCATCTGGTGATGTCCATGTGTAGAGTCTTCTCTTGTGTTGTTGGAAGAGGGTGTTTGCTATGACCAGTGCATTTTCTTGGCAAAACTCTATTAGTCTTTGCCCTGCTTCATTCCGCATTCCAAGGCCAAATTTGCCTGTTACTCCAAGTGTTTCTTGACTTCATACTTTTGCATTCCAGTCCCCTATAATGAAAAGTACATCTTTTTTGGGTTTTAGTTCTAAAAGGTCTTGTAGGTCTTCATAGCACCGTTCAGCTTCAGTTTCTTTAGCATTACTGGTTGGGGCATAGACTTGGATAACTGTGGTATTGAATGGTTTACTTTGGAGACGAACAGAGATCATTCTGTCATTTTTGAGATTGCATCCAAGTACTGCATTTCGGACTCTTGTTGACCATGATGGGTACACCATTTCTTCTGAGGGATTCTTGCCTGCAGTAGTAGATATGATGGTCATCTGAGTTAAATTCACCCATTCCAGTCCATTTTAGTTCATTGATTCCTAGAATGTCGACGTTCACTCTTGCCATCTCTCGTTTGACCACTTCCAATTTGCCTTGATTCGTTGACCTGACATTCCAGGTTCCTATGCAATATTGCTCTTTACAGCATCGGACCTTGCTTCTATCACCGCTCACATCCACAGGTGGGTGTTGTTTTTGCTTTGGCTCCATCCCTTCATTCTTTCTGGAATTATTTCTCCACTGATCTCCAGTAGCATATTTGGCACCTGCTGACCTGGGGAGTTCCTCTTTCAGTATCCTATCATTTTGCCTTTTCATAGTGTTTTATAGGGTTCTCAAGGCAAGAATACTGAAGTGGTATGTCATTCCCTTCTCCAGTGGACCATATTCTGTCAGACCTCTCCACCATGACTCTCCCGTCTAATGTGGCCCCACAGGCATGCCTTAGTTTCATTGAGTTAGACAAGGCTGTGGTCCTAGTGTGATTAGATTGACTAGTTTTCTGTCAGTATGGTTTCAGTGTGTCTGCCCTCCGATGCCCTCTTGCAATACCTACCGTCTTACTTGGGTTTCTCTTACGTTGGACCTGGGATATCTCTTCACAGCTTCTCCAGCAAAGCACAGCCGCTGCTCCTTACCTTGGACAAGGAGTATCTCCTCACCACTGCCCCTCCTCACCTTGAACGTGGGATAGGTCCTCTAGGCCCTCCTGCACCCGTGCAGCCACTGTTCCTTGGACATGGGGTTTCCTCTCCCGGCCTCCACCCCTGGCCTCGCACATGGGGTACCTCCTCCTGGCCTCCACCCCTGACCTCAGACTGGGGTCGCTCCGCTTGGCTGTCACCCCTGACCTTGGACATGGGGTAACTCTTCCCTGCCGGCCTCCACCCTGACCTCAGACTGGGGTAGCTCCTCTCGGCCATTCCTGCGCCATTGAAGCCTGGCACTCGGCTGCTGCCCCTGACTTTGGTCACGGGGTAACTCCTCTTGGCCGCCGCCCCCGGGCATAGGGTCCTCCTGGCTTCGGCCCCTGACCTCGGACGTGGGGTAGCTCCTCTCGGCCGCACTAAGTGTGCCGGTTAGGTTAGGCTCAGTTGATCTCTCTGTTTCTTAAAATTTATAGACAAGTTATTGTACATATAGACTGCAGTTTATCCTATGGAGAACTTTTGGGATAGAGTAGTTTGGAAAATCTTCTTGTCCAACTATGCCAACTTAAAATAGTTTACCAGAAGTGTGGCTATACATTTAAATTAAGTAATATAGAGGTGTAGTAAAGCATTTGTTCTAAAGATTATTCTGTTGCTGCTGCTGCTAAGGCACTTCAGTCGTGTCCAACTCTGTGTGACCCCATAGACGGCAGCCCACCAGTNACTTAAAATAGTTTACCAGAAGTGTGGCTATACATTTAAATTAAGTAATATAGAGGTGTAGTAAAGCATTTGTTCTAAAGATTATTCTGTTGCTGCTGCTGCTAAGGCACTTCAGTCGTGTCCAACTCTGTGTGACCCCATAGACGGCAGCCCACCAGTCTCCCCCGTCCCTGGGATTCTCCAGACAAGAACACTTGAGTGGGTTGCCATTTCCTTCTCCTGTGTGTGAAAGTGAACAGTGAAAGTGATGTCACTCAGTTGTGTCTGACTCTTATTGATCCCATGGACTGCAGCCTATCAGGTTCCTACGTCTATGGGATTCTCCAGGCAAGAGTACACTCTGACATTAAATTGCATCATTTTCACAAAGTGAAGGGTGTATATAGGTTTTTGAATTCCTGAGTCTGTTTTCCAGAAAATTCATTATACATTGAGTCAGTGTTTGTTGTCCCCCCGCCCCCTCAGATATTTGTTCATGTCTTTTTTCCCCACAATGTGCCTTGAATTACCTATAGCAGTGAATGCTTGAACCCTGTGTACCATAGATATCTCACTTGCACTATGGTTTATGGGATCTGAAGCTTCAGTGTTCCTCCTCCACCACCAAATGACAGAATTGTATTAGGATGTTGAAAAATACATTTGAAACACTGTGAGTCTTTTGAAAGGTATGTGTGCTGCTATATAGAAGGATCAACTATTTAATATTTTTGCACATAGTAACTGGACAATGAATATAGAAAGAAAAGTGTTGAATGAGTGAAAGAAATTGTCTGATATCTTATATACTGTAGATTGAATCAATTTGAGGATGTCTCTTTGCTCATGATTAAATTCACATTATGCATATTTGACAATATTACCACTTACTGTCACTTGGGCTGTTAAGCACAAGTTCTTAGAGGTAGTATAAATGAGCCTCTGTGAGATAAGACATTAGAAGCTACCCACGCATACTCGGTTGCGGCACATATTTGGAAGGAGGTCCACTTTCCATTAGTGGAAGAAAGATTACTAGACACGTAATAGCTGGGATAAATGGAGTAAGCTGATCATCATCTACTAGAGAAACTGTATCTCTAAGATCATAAGATACATCTGGTCTAGAGCTAGCACCTGTATTGCCTGGCAGCCTGTTATGAGGGCCCCACCCAATGGCCTGGTATTCGAGGATAGGATTTCAGTCCCTGAGACAAACCTATAATGGATAGGACTCTAGCTCCAGGGAACTGAGTTACTGGCTAGGTTTCTAAGGCATTAGTAATCTCCCAAATAAGGGAAAGGCTCATTTTTTTTTTTTTTTTTTTCTTTCTATTAACTTATTTAAATTGAAGCATAGTTGATCTGTAATAGTGTTTCAGATATACAACAAAGTGATTCATATTATATACTTCAGATTATTTTCCATTATAGGTTATTATAAGATATTGAATATATTTCTTTGTGCTTACAGTAAATCCTTCTTGCTTATCTGTTTTAGTTTTTTGTATTTATTAATTCCATATTCCTAATTTACCTTTCTCCTTTGGTAACCACGTTTGTTTTCTACATCTGTGAGTATGTTTCTGTTTTGTATATAGATAACATTTTTTTTTTTTAGATTCCACATATGAGTGATATCATATAATATTTGTTTTTCTCTTACTTTATTAAATATAATATTCAGGGTACATCTGTGTTGCTGAAAATGGCAATATTTTTTGTTGTGCCTGAGTAATACTACATTATATATATGTGCCACATCTTCTTAAGCCAGTTGACTGTTGAGGGACACTTGGGTTGTTTCCATGTCTTGACTTTTGTATTTAGTGCTGCTGTGAACATTGGGATGGATGTATCTTTTTGAGTTGGAGTTTTCATTTTTCTCCTGATTTATATCCAAGAGTGGAATTGCTGGATCATACGATGGCACCCCACTGCAGTATTCTTGCCTGGAAAATCCCATGGACAGAGGAGCCTGGTAGGCTGCAGTCCATGGGGTCGCTGAGTCAGACACGACTGAGTGACATCACTTTCACTTTTCACTTTCATACATTGGAGAAGGAAATGGCAACCCACTCCAGTGTTCTTGCCTAGAGAATCCCAGGGACGGGGGAGCCTGGTGGGCTGCCGTCTATGGGGTCGCACAGAGTCAGACACGACTGAAGTGACTTAGCAGCAGCAGCAGCAGCATGATAGCTTCATTTTTAGTTAGTTTGTTTGTTTGTTTGCTTAAGGAACCTCCATACTATACCATGTGACTGTATCAGTTTATATAACCATCAACAGTGTAGGAGGGTTCCCTTTTCTCCAGACCTTTTCACCATTTATTTCTAGACGTGTGTTGCATTTCTTTATAGTAAAATGAAATATCAGAAAGAGAAAGCTAACGAAAATCCCATTTAAAGTTGTGTCAAAAATTACCTGGAATAAACTTAACCAAGTTGAAAGGCCTATATGCAGAAAATGATAATACATTGATAAAGGAAACTGAAAGTGATTTAAAGAAATTGAACGATATCCCATGCTCCTAAATTGGAAGAATTAATAGTTAAAATGTTCATAGTAGCCAAAGGAGTCCACAGATTTAATGCAATCTATATCAGATCAGGAAGCAACAGTTAGAACTGGACAAGGAATAACAGACTTGTTTCAAATAGTAAAAGGAGTACGTCAAGGCTGTATATTGTCACCCTGGTTATTTAACATATATGCAGAGTACATCATTAGAAACGCTGGACTGGAAGAAACACAACTGGAAACAAGATTGCCAGGAGAAATAGCAATAACCTCAGATATGCAGATAACACCACCCTTATGGCAGAAAGTGAAGAGACACTAAAAAGCATCTTGATGAAAGTGAGAATGGAGAGTGAAAAAGTTGGCTTAAAGCTCAACATTCAGAAAACAAAGATCATGGCATCCGGTCCCATCACTTCATGGGAAATAGATGGGGCAACAGTGGAAACAGTGTCAGACTTTATTTTTGGGGCTCCAGAATCACTGCAGATGGTGACTGCAGCCATAAAATTAGAAGACACTTACTCCTTGGAAGAAAAGTTATGACCAACCTGGATAGCATATTCAAAAACAGAGACATTCCTTTCCCAACTAAGGTCTGTTTAGTCAAGGCTATGGTTTTTCCAGTGGTCATGTATGGATGTGAGAGTTGGACTGTGAAGAAAGCTGAGCACCGAAGAATTGATGCTTTTGAACTGTGGTGTTGGAGAAGACCCTTGAGAGTCCCTTGGACTGCACGGAGATCCAACCAGTCCATTCTGAAGGAGATCAGCCCTGGGATTTCTTTGGAAGGAATGATGCTAAAGCTGAAACTCCAGTACTTTGGCCACCTCATACGAAGAGTTGACTCATTGGAAAAGACTCAACTGGGAGGGATTGGGGGCGGGAGGAGAAGGGGATGACCGATGATGAGATGGCTGGATGGCATCACGGACTCGATGGACTTGAGTCTGAGTGAACTCCAGGAGTTGGTGATGGACAGGGAGGCCTGGCGTGCTGCGATTCATGGGGTCGTAACGAGTCGGACATGACTGAGCGGCTGAACTGAAGTGAACTGATGTGAATATTCCCATAACATTTTCATAGAACCAGACCAAATAGCCCAGAAATTTATATGGAATCCAGAATTGCCAAAGCAATAATGAGGGAATAGAACAAAGCTGGAGGGGTAACCCTTCCAGTCTTCAGACTGTACTACAAAGTGATAGTAACCGAAACAGTGTCATATTGGCAGGAAAAACAGGCATAAAAATCCATGGAACAGAATAGAGAGCCCAGAAATAAACCCATGTGTTCACGGTCAAGGAATCTATGACAAAGGAAGCAGGAATATACAATGGGGAAAAGAAAAGAAACATTCTCTTCAGTAATTTGTGTTATGAAAGCTGGACAGCTGTATGTTAGCTAATGAAATTGGAATATTCCCATGTACTCTGTACACAAGTAAACTAAAAAATGCTTTAGTGATCTAAAAACATGACACTATATTATCTCCTAGAAGAGAAAATAGGTTAGACATTCTCTGACACAAATGGTAGCAATATTTATTCAAGTAGTTTCCCATGGTAAAAGGAAAGAAAAGATAAAAGAAGTGGGACTTCATTAAACTTAAAAGCTTTTGCACAAAGGAAACCATGAACAAAGGAAAAGACAACCTAGGAATGCGAGAAAATATTTTTAAATGATATGACTGACAAGGAGTTAATAACCAGAATATACAAACAGATCATACAACTGAATATTGTGAAAACAAACAGCTCAGTCAAAAAAGGACAGGGGGAAGAAGACCAGAATAGATACATTTTCCAAAAAAGACATATAGATCGTCAGTAGGCATTGCACTTTTCAATGCATCTCATTGGTTTGCTGAGCATAATTCTTGGATATAATGGTTTTGCCAAGACTCAGAAAGCTGTGGTGGATCAGATCGGCAGCGGACCACCAAACAGTGATTGTTACCTATTTGGGTGCAAGTTTAGCTTTGGAAAGTGTTTTGGAACTTCTTCTCAGTCCAGCCACTGAGCTGATTGTTATTAGTTATTCCATACAATTTACTTTTCCTTGCACATCACAATTCAATCAAGAAATGGTTTGTGATTGTTGTGTAGAATAAAAGACGACACTTCAAAATGACTGTTTTTTATGATCTGCAGTCAGGTTATGAGGCACCCACTTCCCAAGCCTTTCCACCTTTGCAATTTGCTTCAAATGCCTGATGACTGTAGAATGGTTGATACTCAGTTCTTTGACAGCTTCATGTGTAGTTGTAAGAGGATTGGCTTCAGTGATTGCTCTCAGTTAGTTGTCTGTTTCTGATGGTTGGCCACTATACTCCTTATCTTCAAGGGTCTTGTGTAATTTGCGAAACTTTTTGAAGCACCACTGCACTGTATGTTCGTTAGCAGTTCCTGGGCCAGATGCATTGTTGATGTTATGAGTTGTCTCTGATGCTTTTATGACCCATTTTGAACTCAAATTTTAAAAAAAGTCGCTCAAATTTGCTTTCTGTCTAAAAAAATATAAAATAAAGAGCACGTGTTAAGTGATTAGGAAAAAAAGTGAGAAATGTACATTCAAATGATGTATATGATAATCACATGTATTTAACAGTACATTCCAATATGAAACAGCAAAGTTCAACAATGCAAAACCACATTTACTTTTGCACCATCCTAATAGCTTTGTGAGGATAGAGCTTATAATGTTGGATTGTACAAGGTTGGAGAGTCAAATCAGGAGACAAATCTTCACAAGTAATTCAAACAGAAAAATGTAATGTGAGAAATTATCATTTGTTGAAAATTCTTTATAATCATTTATCATTCAAGGATTGTGAATTAAGACAACTAACTATCTCCCTGTTAGAGTGACTGAAATCTAATAATCTGGCAATACCAATTTCCTGGCACGAATGCGAAGCAACAGAAGCTGGAGCTCATTGCTGGTTAGAATGTGAAATGGTGTTGCCACTTTGGAAAACTGTGGAAGTTTTGTACTAAGCTAAACATAGTTTTACTATATGATATGGTAATCCTAGGTGTTTGCACAATGGATTTGGAAGTTTTGTTTATAAAAAATTCTGCATGTAAATTCTTATAGGAGTTTTATTCCTAACTGCTAAAAATCTTGGGCAGGATGTCCACCGTTAAGTAAATGGATGACAAAACATGGTACATGTATACAGTGGAATATTGTTTACAGATAAACAGAAATGAGCTATTCAGCCTCTAAAAGACATGGATCAATATTTAATTTGTTTTGTTAAGATGAAAAATACCAGTATGAAAATGTATGTTCTGTGACTACAATTATATGACTGTGTAAAAGACAAAACAGTAGTGGTGATTAAAAAATATTTTTTGGAGTTTGCCAAGGGAAAGTGGGAGGGTTAAATGTGAAGAATAGGCATTTTTTAAGGTAGTGAAACTTTTTTCTGTTATACCATAATTGTGCATTCATGACACTATGTATTTGTCAAAAATCATTGAACTTTTCATAAAAAGTGAATTTTATTAATTCACATGTTTAAAAAATCATTTATAAGGTTGGGGGAATACCAGGATGGAATGTAGAGTGTATCAGTATCATCTAACTCTGTTGCTGACTTTAGTAACTTTGGAAATGAGTCTGTAAGACTAAAGTCAAAGAAAACTGCTGTACACAATGTATAAAAGAGCTGCAATCTAGTTCATAAAATTGTTTCCCATGAGGTAGGGCTTAAAATACTGCCAGGGCTTAAAATACTGCTGTATAAGTACGCTGATGAGAGCCAGATTTCTCACTGTTGGAGTGGGAGTTTGTAGATGAGTATGGGGAAGAAACATCCATATGTTAATGGATTAGATTTGGAGATAGCAGTTACAAAAAAAATTTGCTTAACTTAATATAGATAACAGATCATTGCATACAGAAATATTTGTAGTTATGTGTATATATGGGGCACCCAGTATCAAGGAGCAAAACCTAGCGCCCAGATCTTCATTCCTAATAAAATTCTCTAATAAAAGGAACCAGGACTACTACCTGATTCTAAAACTGGAAAACAGAATATACAATATGAGCATGGAGAATGTTATGCTGCCAGAAATTAACCAAATACTAAATAAAAAATACACACAATGGAGTATGTGTATATTTATCACACAATAATATGTCAGAAGGACATAGGAGACAAAACTGAAAGATCTCTCAATGGACAAAGCTGAAACAAGTTGAGCAACAAAATAAAATAATATCTAATTGCAATCCAAAATAAATGTTGATGGGTCTACATTAGTATACATGATTGAATGAATTAGAGAGAATAGAGAAATCTCCCATGCTGAAAGAATATCAAACAGTGTGTATAAATGCTCGACCTCCAAGGAGGTGGAGCATAGCTCCTCACCCCTTCAATGTGGAATGGATATAGTGACTTTCTTCCAAACGGTGAAGTATTGAGAGGAGAGTAAAAGTAACTTTACAGTGGAAAACCTGACAAATAACACCTCTGCCAACTGATTAACAGGTCACCATTAAGAGTGATAAGTCATGTGTTAAGACTATACCCTTGATTGTGAGGTGACAAAAGATAAAGGTGACACTTTATCTCTCATATCTTCCTCTCCAAACCCATAATTCCAGTCTGGTTGTGAGAAAAACATCAGACAAACTCCAGCTGAGGAATGTTGTATAAAATACCTGTACCACATAAAATACTTGTCCAAAATTCCTTAAAATTTTCAAGGTCACCATAAACCAGGAAAGAATAAAAACTGTTGCAGCCAAGAGGAGCTTAGGGAGACATGATGTGAATATGTCTAAGAGCCCTTGGGTGGGCTTTTAGAACAGATCATTTAAAAAAAAAATCCTAGGAAAATCTGAATTAAATATGGACTTTAGTTAATGTATCAATAGTGGTTCATTAATTGTAACATATACAAATAGTAAGGTGTTAATAATAGGTCTATTTAGATCCAATATATGTGGGGGTTCCTTGTACTGTCTTCACAACTTTATTTTGTATAGCTAAACTGTTCTAAAAATATTTAAAAATAAGCAGTAAATTTATTATGTATTAACCCACACATGGTCATGTATGGATGTGAGAGTTGGACTGTGAAGAAAGTTGAGCACCGAAGAATTGATGCTTTTGAACTGTGGTGTTGGAAAAGACTCTTGAGAGTCCCTTGGACTGCAAGGAGATTCAACCAGTCCATTCTGAAGGAGATCAGCCCTGGGATTTCTTTGTAAGGAATGACACTAAAGCTGAAACTCCAGTACCTTGGCCATCTCATGCGAAGAGTTGACTCATTGGAAAAGGCTCTGATGCTGGGAGGGATTGAGGGCAGGAGATGAAGGGGACGACTGAAGATGAGATGGCTGGATAGCATCACAGACTCGATGAATGTGAGTCCGAGTGAACTCCGGGAGATGGTGATGGACAGGGAGGCCTGGCGTGCTGCGATTCATGGGGTTGCAAAGAGTCGGACATGACTGGGCGACTGAACTGAACTGAACTGAACTGAATCCATACATCTGCAAGGAGATCCAACCAGTCCATTCTGAAGGAGATCAGCCCTGGGATTTCTTTGTAAGGAATGACACTAAAGCTGAAACTCCAGTACCTTGGCCATCTCATGCGAAGAGTTGACTCATTGGAAAAGGCTCTGATGCTGGGAGGGATTGAGGGCAGGAGATGAAGGGGACGACTGAAGATGAGATGGCTGGATAGCATCACAGACTCGATGAATGTGAGTCCGAGTGAACTCCGGGAGATGGTGATGGACAGGGAGGCCTGGCGTGCTGCGATTCATGGGGTTGCAAAGAGTCGGACATGACTGGGCGACTGAACTGAACTGAACTGAACTGAATCCATACACACAAATAGAAGTCAGGCTATTAACTATAATATCAAGAGGAGTGAGAGAGTACTTTGAAGAAAATAAGAACAGAGAATGATGGGAGTGTGTCCTGTGAGCAGGAAGAGAAGCCCCACTATGCTGTGCTTTGTAGTGTTCCTCCAGGGCATTTGAGTTATAAAGCTTACCATTGCAGCAGATGACAAGAGAAATGTTTACCGAATCCAGTTCCAGCATCACAAAGTGGGGCAAAATAGAGTACATTTGGAGAACAGTAAATTGATAACCAAAACAGTCTGGTATGAGAGAGAACCAAACCACTCAAGAAAGCGTATAAAGATTGAGAAGATGCTTAGCAGAGACCTAAGGTAACACTGACAGGGAAGGAATATAGGGAGGGAAGAGATATCTGAAACACATAGGGATAATGTGGCTTGCTGGGAGAGTTGCAAAAAAATGTCTATTAAATTTAGCAACATTAATTTTACTGGTGAGTTTGGTCAGTTACTCTAGTGAGTTTATATATAAGTGAAATTTATGGGAATGATAACAAGAATAGTGACTGCAAGCTACTCTATCTTGACTCTGAACGTGAGACATAGATAAGGTGATAGCAGCTGTTGACTTTTCTTTGTAAGTTGGGGGCATGGCATGGGATGGGTTGTTAATTGAAGATTGTGCCTTGTCTAACTCAGTGAAACTGTGAGCCATGCCCTGTAGGGCAACCCAAGTTGGACGGGTTATGGTGGAGAGTTCTGGCAAAATGTGGTCCACTAGAGAACTGAATGATAAACCACTTCAGTATTCTTGCCTCGAGAACCCCATGAACAGTTTGAAAAGGCAAAAAGATAGGACACTGGAAGATGAACTCCCCAGGTTGATAGGTGCCCAATATGCTACTGGAGAAGAGTGGCGAAATACTCCAGAAAGAATGAAGAGAAAGAGCCAAAGCCAAAAAAAAAAAAAAAAAAAACAACCCCAGTTGTGGACTGACTGGTAATGGAAGTAAAGTATGATGCTTTAAAGAACAATGTTGCATAGATACCTGGAATGTTAGGTCCATGAATCAAGGTAAATTGGAAGTGATCAAACATGAGATGGAAAGAGTGAACATTGACGTTTTAGGAGTCAGGGAACTAAAATGGACCAGAATGGGCAAATTTAATTCAGATGACCATTAGATTTACTACTGTGGGCAGGAATCCCATAGAAAAAATAGAGTAGCCATCATAGTCAACAGAGGAGTTGGAAATGCAGTACTTAGGTGCAATCTCAGAAACAACAGAATGATCTTTGTTGGTTTCCCCGGCAAACCATTCAGTATCACAGTAACCCAAGTCTATACCCCAACCAGTAATGCTGAAGAAGCTTAGGTTGAATGGTTATATGAAGTCCTACAAGATCCTTTAGAACTAACACCCAAAAAAGATGTCCTTTTCATCATAGACTGGAATGTGAAAGTAGAAAGTCAAAAAATACCTGGAGTAATAGGCAAGTTTGGCCTTGAAGTAGAAAATGAAGCAGGGCAAAGACTAACAGAGTTTTGCCAAGAGAATGCACTGATCATAGCAAACAGCTTCTTCCAAGAAGACAAGAACCGAATCTATACATGGACATCACTAGACGGTCAACAGCAAAATCAGATTGATTATATTCTTTGCAGCCAAAGATGAAGAAGCTCTATACAGTCGGGCAAAAGGTGACCAGGAGCTTACTGTGGCTCCGATCATGAACTCCTTACTGCCAAATTCAGACTTAAACTGAATAAAATAGGGAAAACCCCATTCAGGTATGACCTAAATCAAACCCCTTAAGATTACACAGTGGAAGGGACAAATAAATTCAAGGGATTAGATCCAATAGACAAAGTGCCTGGAGAACTATGGACGGCAGTTCGTGACATTGTCCAGGAGGTGTTGATCAAAACCATCCCCAAGAAAAAGAAAGACAAAAAAGGCAAAATGGTTGCCTGAGGAAGCCTTAGAAATAGCTAAGAAGAGAAGTGAAAGGCAAAGGAGAAAAGGAAAGATACAGCCATCTGAATGTAGAGTTCCAAAAATAGCAAGGAGATAGAAGAAAGCCTTCCTTAGTGATGAATACAGAGAAATAGAAGAAAACAACAGAATGGGAAAGACTAGAGATCTCTTGAAGAAGATTAGAGATACTGAGGGAACATTTCTTGCAAAGGTGGGCACAATAAGGACAGAAATGGCATGAACCTAATAGAAGCAGAATATATTAAGAATTGTTGGCAAGAATACACCGAAGAACTGTACAAAAAGATCTTAATGACCCAGATAACCACGATGATGTGATCACTCACCTCAAGCCATATATCCTGGAGTGTGAAGCCAAGTGGGCCTTAGGAAGCATCAGTACGAACAAAGCTAGTGGCGGTGATGGAATTCCAGTGGAGCTATTTCAAATCCTTAAAGATGATGTTGTCAAAGTGCTGCACTCAATATGCCAGGAAATTTGGAAAACTCAGAATGGCCACAGGAATCAAAAGTGTCAATTTTCATCCCAATCCCAGAGAAAAGTAATGCTAAAAAAGTTGAGACTGCCACACAATTGCACTCATCTTACACTCTAGCAAAGTAATGCTCCAAATTCCCCAGGCTAGGGTTTGACAGTAAAAGTACAGTACCGATGTTCAAGATGGATTTATAAAAAGCCGAGGAATCAGAGATCAAATTGCCAACATACATTGGATCATTGAAAAAGGAAGAGAATTCCAGAAAAACTTCTGCTTTATTCCAGAAGCTGTGACTGTGTGCATCACAGCAAACTGTGGAAAATACTTAAAGAGATGGGAATACCAGACCACCTTAACTGCTTCCTGAGAAATCCGTATGCAGGTCAAGAAGCAACAGTTAGAACCATACATGAAATCACGAACTGGTTCTAAACTGGGAAAGGAATACGTCAGGGCTGTCTGTTGTCACCCTGCTTACTTCTATGCAGAGTGCATCCTGTCAAATACTGGGCTGGATGAAGCACAAACTGGAATCAAGAATGCTGGGAAAAATATTAGTAATCTCAGATATGCAATTGGTACCACTCTTATGGCAGAAAGTGAGGAGGAACTAAAGAGCCTTCTGATGAAAGTGAAAGAGGAGAGTAAAGTAAGATCATGGCATCTCGTCCCATCAGTTCATGGCAAATAGATGGGGAAACAATGGAAATAGTGAGAGGCTTTATTTTTGGGGCTCCCAAATCACTGCAAATGGTGATTGCACTATGAAGATGCTTGCTCCTTTGAAGGAAAGCTCTGACAAATCTAGACAACATATTAGAAAACAGAGGCATTATTTTGCCAGCAAAGGTCTGTCTAGTCAAAGCTATGGTTTTTCCAGCAGTCATGTTTGGATGTGCAAGTTGGACAATAAAGAAAGCTGGGTTCCAAAGAACTGATGTTTTTGCACTGTGGTGTTGGAGAAGACTCTTGAAAGTCCCTTGGACTGCAGAGATATCAAACCAGTGAATCCTAAAGGAAATTAGTGCTAAATATTCATTGGCAGGATTGATATTGAAGCTCAAACTCCAATACTTTGGCCATCTGATGCAAAGAAATGACTCACTGGAAAAGACCCTGATGCTGGGAAAGACTGAAGTGGGGAAAAGAAGGTGACAACAGAGGATGAGATGGTTAGATGGCCTCACTGACTCAAGGGACATGTTTGAGCAATCTCTGGGAGTTGGTGATCGACAGGGAAACCTGTCGTGCTGCAGTCCATGGGGTGGCAAAGAGTTGGACACGACTGAACAACTGAAATGAACTGACTGAAAAACAGCTTCAAGGCCAGAATATTTGCCGTATTTTTATTACTTGGGATGGTTCCAAAAATTGTCAATATATATTTGTTGCATGACTGAATAAGAAATATTTTAGTACTTAAGTTGAAGAAGTTAAACATGCAGTTTGTCCAAGTAGCATCTTGTTGAACATGATTTCCGAGGAAGTCTAGTCTTGAGGTTGGTAATAAAATGTCAAGACAGGGTTGTGTTTGGGGACAGGGTTACAGCACTGTCATTATTGTACAAAATAGTAAATCTTTTTCTTTTCATACTTTGTATAAATTAACTTGTACTTTTCTGTTTACACTTTTTTAAAAATCAATACAAACATTGTAAAGCTTTTGAGATTATCTCTTACCTATAACAGTGCTAACTTCCCTTTCACAGGCTCAAACATAATTTGAGATCACTCTCCATAAGGCAAATATGCCTGCATTTAATTTTGCTTTTCCTCTTTTTAAATTCAGTCTACAAATAAGAAACCTCGAAAATCACCAGGAGAGAAGAGTAGAATTGAAGCTGGAGTTAGAGGAACAGGCCGTGGAAGAGCCAATGGGCACCCTCAACAGAATGGTGAAGGGGAACCTGTCACATTATTTGAAGTGGTGAAACTGGGGAAAAGTGCAATGCAGGTAAATTTTAAGTGTTTCTATTTTACTAATAAAGAAATATAAGGTCAATAACATGTAAAACCTGTTAGTGTGTATTTTGACATTTTTATACAATTGTTGATGTATAGTCAAGTTTACTAAGGGTTTTTCTTTGCTTGTTTTGTAAAAGCGTCAGGAAAGGCATATTGTTAAATATTAAGTTAACGTTACAAATTTTAAATTGCATTATGTTGAATAAAATAATTTGCAGTATAGTAGGAACTGCCTGAGAATTTGTATTGCCTCAATCATGTATATTTTTAGAATTTGACTTAATGTAAGTAACATATGTGTATTGAAGAATATTTGAAAGAAGAAAGGGTATAAAAAAATACCTAAGTAGTGAATTAGAAATAACCACAGTTTACATTTTATGGTTATTTGTGTTTGTGTGATCTTTTATAACTTCTTACACTGTTTCTTCTGCCCTCATTCACTCAACAAGTGTCATTAAATAGTCTCGAAGAGCACATTTTTATTGGCTTCTAATTCATTTTAAGGATAAACTATAAGTATTATGATTCCTTTAGTGTGTGTTTACATTTTTAGAATATTTTAGAACTTATTAATCATTTGTATTTAGTTCCTTACATCTTCTTTTCATTTTAAAGGACTAGAGGTAAAATTATTTTAAGGATATTTCTTAACTATGTAGTAATAAATACCATTTTATTCTCCAGAATTTGTATTAGTTTATCTTTCACCAGAAGTTTAGCTAGCAATTGGTTATTTTATATTTAAGAATTATTTGGCAATATAGATAAAGACTGTAATTCATTATTTTAATTTCCATTTTTTAATTACTAATGATTATATGTTTAATCTTTCTATTTTGTCCTTGCTCATTTTTGGTACTTCATTTTTCAATTTAAGTGTGAAAGTTGGGTAATTTATGAAACAGATTTACTTTTAGAGCCAAAAGCAGGCAACTTTCCATTAATATATCTTTTATTTTTTACATGTATTTCTTTTTGGATTCCTTAAGGGGGTTTAATGTATGTTACCGGATTGATTTGTTCAGGAATCTTGGAATTTCGTATGGGATGGGGAGGGTGTTAGAGTGGTATGATGATGCTAAATATTGATGATGCTAAATGGTGAAATATTGAATTCCCAGTTATCCAAAGCAATGGTAAGTATAATTTTGAAATATATTATGTGATTTTTAGCCATTAAGCTTGATAGTTTCTATTGCAGATACGAACTGCAATAGAAAAATTGTTAACAGGCTGTAGAGATATTAATCAAAATCTGTTTATTGCCTCCGATCTGTAGGTAGAGACACAAGCAGAAAATCAAGGAAATTAAATTCTAAAATTCCATTTCATTATTTTGCTTTCTTTTTTCATGCAAAAGTTTATTTTTCCAGCTTTTATTTAATATGAATGAAATCTTCAATACTTATTGTGAATAAAATCTAATCATTTGATTTTGATATACACTAGTGATGAGTATAAGATTTTTTTCTTTTTCACCCACTATGTTCTGTATTCTTTATCTACATCACTCTTTGCTATTGTTGTTTTCATACTTTATTCTCTTTTTAAATTATTTTAGATTCATATTTTATAAAGGGTAAAGATTAGTAGTCAGAACCTTGGTACCTTCCAGAATTTGGTTTTAGCTCACTTGTTCAACTTTTCTCACTATTCTTCTATTGAAAGTGACCCTATGCATTTTCTACTTTGCTGTAATTTTTTATTATTCTTTTATGTTTTTGTTTCCTAGCTGTATTCATATTAATCTACAAAGTGCTGTAATTTTTTTTGTTTTATTCAGCACTCTGTTGTGGGTATTTTTTTCAAGTGGATTAACCTTAGAATTTTTAATGTTTATATTATCTAATTAGTTTTCTGTTGGACTGCTTTATTGTTTAGGAAGAATAAATATATTTAAGATAACTATTTAAGAGTAGTTTTATTCTGTTAAAAATAGTACTTCTTTGGAGATCTTTATGTATCCCTATGAAATATTGCCTGTAGGAATCCTTTGTAATGTAAATTCCTGAAAGTGGTCACTGAGCGAAAGGAATACTTAAAAATTCATGTTTAAAAAATGAATGCAGGTCTTTTAATGAAGCTGGCACACTAATTTCAGTGTTTATTATCCCTTCATTTCAAATATAAAGTAATGAAAGACAAAGTGCTAAAAAGAGGGTAGGCATTAATGGGTTTAGAAACTAAATGTTTCTGTGGTTTATATAGAAAAAAACTACCTAGTGGTCAGCATTAGGTTTAAGGTAGCAGAAGTAGATACTTGTAGCCAGGAGTTTGGATCTTGTATGTTAAAAGAATGTAAGGTGCTTCATGAAGTGTGTATGAATAAAATTAGGCTTAACATACATGAAGCCAGGGCCTAATATGAGACCCCATACTTGGAAGGAGATGGAAGAAAGCCACTGATAATTGTTGCATAGTCTAAGGCTTGTGTTTCAGGGGATCATATTAATAAATATCTTAGGTTAGCCTTGAGACTCTGCTTTATGCTTATCATCCATGTAGTTAACTAATAGAGACTCCTTTACTACTCAGGATGGCCCTAGTTTGGATACTGGCTTTATGCTAAAACCCCACTTTTTGGAAATCGTGAGATGAAGGAAATGAGAGGACAGACATAGTCCTTATAATCAGGACCTGAATTAAAATGACTACTTTTTTGGTTGGTGAGGGAGTCTTTAAAAATCTCCTGCATCATCTTAGAGCAGGAAGTTCTTTTGAAGCCCACTGTATGATCTAGTTCTCCATGAAGTGAGTAGATGGAGCAGAGATAATCTTAAAAACATAGGAAGGGGTAAAAAAATAAAAGAAATAAGTATATTTAAGTTTCATAGAGATGAAAGAAATTCTGCTGCTGCTGCTGCTGCTAAGTCACTTGAGTTGATGTGACCCCATAGACGGCAGCCCACCAGGCTCCCCTGTCCCTGGGATTTCTCCAGGCAAGAACACTGGCGTGGGTTGCCATTTCCTTCTCCAGTGCATGAAAGTGAAAAGTGAAAGTGAAGTCGCTCAGTCGTGTCCGACTCCTAGCGACCCCATGGACTGCAGCCTACCAGGCTCCTCCATCCATGGGATTTTCCAGGCAAGAATACTTGAGTGGAGTGCCATTGCCTTCTCTGGAAAGAAATTCTGCCTGATACTAAAAAGGAAATAAACTTAGTAAGTAGGTTTTTCTGAGGTTAAAAAGCCGCATTAGATGCCATCCAAGGAGAATTCAAGAATTGGCATTCATTAGGCATTCATTCAGAATGTAGCCGAGAAATAAAAAAGTAAATATGAAAGAGCAGTTGAGTGACTTTGATGTGGATTGAAAGAGTTCCAGAATATGCAGGGGAAGAATTCCAAGGGAATAGAAGAGACATAGGTTTTGAAGAGGTAGTCTTTTAGAAATTTTCAGTCACATTTCCTCGGATCTAGAGTTTGCTGTCAGGAGTAAGAAAGATAAGTGAAAATCATTACACAGGCATTCCTTGTTTTTTTTCTTTTTCCTGAGCTTCGCAGATACTGCATTTTTCACAAATTGAAGGCTTATGGCAACCCTTCATCGAACAAGTCTATAAGCACCATTTTCCCAACAGCATTATCTTTTAATTAAGGCATGTGCAGTGATTTTTTAGACATAAATGGTCTGCACACTTAATATAATATGGTGTGAACATAACTTTTATATAAACTGAGAAACCAAAAATTCATGAGACTCATTGTATTGTAATATTTGCTGTGATGCAGTGGTCTGAAACCAGATCCTTAATAGGTCTAAGGTGTGCCTATACAGTATAATTGTAGAATATTGAGGCTAGAAAGAAAGTCTTGAAATATTTCATTAAGGTTCTTAATATTTCATTAAGAACCTTTTTGCTGACCACAGTGCAAGTAAGATTGAAATATACAAAATAAATTCCCTTTCTACATTACATCATAGTCACAAATCTGGAAAGGCACTTTTAATTATTTCATGTAGTAAAGAGTTAAATAAACTGTTGAAATGTGAATGTTAATAAAAGCAATATCAGCAAAAGCACTGATTAGCAATAATAGTATCAATTTAAAGAAAGAAAAATAGCAAACTTAAAGTAGGAAGAAAGGAATAAAAAAGAAATGCAAATTAAGTAGAAAAAGAAACGATAGAAGGTCTACTGATTCAAAATATTGGCAATTTGAGTTCAGTACACTTAAAAACTTACAGATTTTATCTTAGGAATGCAAGGGTGGCTTAAAGTTAGAAAGTCTTTTACTGTTATATAGGAGATAATCATATCAAGGGGAAAATTGATGTAGAATGTTTATAAAAGTCGTTTGATAAAATAATAGCTGATATACTGAACAATAGCTCTTTGTGAGTAAACCATCAAGATGGTAGTTCCATAGCTTAGTAAAGGCTATCACACAAAAACATTGTAGCTCACGTCACACCATTTTTAACAGGGAATTTTAGATGTATTCCCAGGAATAAGCACTAGAGTATAATAGTTGAAAATATAAAATTATCCATATTTGCAGAATATACAATTGTCTATGTAGGAATTTCAGTATAAGCTAGACTATTGGACTAATGAGTATTCAGTAAAACTCCAGAGAAAATTAACACTATAAAAAAAAAAATCAGTATTTTGTAAAGTAGTAATAAACAGAACACATTAGAGGGAACAGTAGGCCATTTAAGAAAATAGGAAGAAGAATGAATAAAATTTTGCATGAAATAGAATCTAAAATTCTGTCTCATACTCTTCATTTGAGTAGCATAAAAGTATCTGGAAAGTAGTAAAAGTCAGTAAGGATGCAGAGTATCAACTAGGGGGAGTACAAATCTGTATAACCCCTTTGGAGAAAAATTTGACAGTATTAAGAAAGGTTAAATGGTCTATTCATTTTTCCTTCATTTAGCAACTATTTAATGAATACCTACACTGTGGGCAACACATTTTTCTTTCTTATGTCTTTCTTTTTTTAACTGGGATACTTTGAATAAAGGGAATTTAATTCCTAGGTATAACTTCTAGAGAAAATTTTATGTAGTTTTATAGATGAGGCTCATACAGTAATTTTTATTGTTAATTTGTAATGGTGAAAAGAAAGACAAAGGAAGTAAAAGTCTGTGAACAGAACAATTGATAAATAAAATGTGGTATATTCAGACAGTTAAATTTTCTATAACAGTTAAAACTAGTGTGAACTAGAGCTTTAGGTACCATTATGGACAAATTTTAGAAATGCATTTTAAGGGACAAAGCAAGCTGTGGAAAGATACTTAATATAGTACTACTTATATAAACACATACCTAAAGGGATCAGACAGGTGTATTTGGACTACTATAGCAATAACTGGAAAAAGAAGCAGAAAGAAACAAATATGGCTATAAAATAATAACTGTTGTTGAAACTGGATGGTCTATACCTTATCTATCTTATTATTTGAAATAAAAGTGATAGTATATTGCCAGTATATTTGAAAAATGATTGTATCTCTTCCCCTTTGGAGAAGTGATATGTGAAGGCTTTGGTAAGATTGGTTTTAAAGACCCTAGTTTCTTTTATTTATTCGGCATTCCGCAAACCTTTGACTCCTACAACTATTTATGACCATTTTGTATTTTAGTCTTTTCTCCTTATTGGAATTGTGAAAAATCAACTTTACTGGCTTAATAGATATTTGTTATATACCTCCTGTAATTGGATGTTGTGCTAGATATTTCCTGAATGTATAGAAATAAAACCACAGTTTTTCTCTTATGGGAAAAAGGTATTACAGAATACTTTAACAAAACAGATATATAGAATAGGTTGAAAACACTAAAAATTCACTTGCACCTGTCTAGAGGACAGGGTTATTATGGAAGTCTTGCCTGTATAACTGAAAAGAAATGTGACCTGAGACTTGAAGGATGAAAAGGAGTTAGCCAGGAGGTTAGCTGAGGGAACTACTTATAGCAGAAATGCAACACACGAAGATAAAATCTCTACCCCTACGATGGAAGCCATAAGATGTCCATAAGAGTAGAGCTAAAAGAGGATAGATTCTAAACATGTAGCTTTTTGTGAAATTGATGGCATTTTAGTAAGAAAATGACATGATCATATTAGCATTTTTAGAAGTACCTTTCTGGAAACAGTTTAGGTGATGGTTTGGGGTGTGTGAGGCTGGAAGCAGAGAGACTAGTTAGGAGGCTTTTTTTTTTTTTAAATCCAATTCATAAGTAATGAAAGTTTGAATTTATAGTGTCAGTGAAGGGGAAGAGGAAGAGAAAGGGACTGATTCTATAAATATTAAGGCTGCAAGATGCTTCTGAAAGATGAGAAAGAGGACAGAATCAAAGGTAATTCCTATTTGTTTGACTTGGGGATATTCACTGAAAGGANTTTTTTTTTTTAATCCAATTCATAAGTAATGAAAGTTTGAATTTATAGTGTCAGTGAAGGGGAAGAGGAAGAGAAAGGGACTGATTCTATAAATATTAAGGCTGCAAGATGCTTCTGAAAGATGAGAAAGAGGACAGAATCAAAGGTAATTCCTATTTGTTTGACTTGGGGATATTCACTGAAAGGAAATCTGTAAGAATATAGGTGTTAATGATGGGTATGGGAATAGTTTGGTTTGGACATTTTGCCATTTAAGTGCATGACACTGACTACATACTGAATTTTGGAACATTCAAGCTATTATTCTGTTATTTGTTGCTTTAGTAGTTATGAAGTAGCATTATAATGAATTTCTATAATCCATTGGCATTTGCATTTTGTACCCCAGACTTCATCTAAAAAAGTTGGGCTACAGTTGATTCATTCAACAGAAATTCATTGAGAGCTCTTGTTTAAGGCATTGGGTTAGGTACAAGAGATATAGTATGAACTAAGCTTGTCTGTGGAGAAGGAAATGGCAAACCACTCCAGTATTCTTGCCTGGAGAATCCCAGGGATGGAGGAGCCTGGTGGGCTGCCATCTATGGGGTCGCACAGAGTCGGACACGACTGAAGCGACTTAGCAGTAGCAGTTAGCAAAGTGCTCTAGCTCTCTTTCTTTGCCTGCAATATGGAAATAATAATAGCAACATTGTGATGTTATTGTGAAAAACCAAAAATAATGCATATACATCACTTGACACTAGTAAGAGCTCAAAATACAGTAATCATTACAATATTAACTATGTTGTCTGACCAGCTACTTTTTTATCCTTTCTACCCAGTACTATTCCTTGTACTTCTCTGCTCCTTAGAATCTAATGTTTTCACTTCTTCTCCTCCTTAATATTTTATTAACAACATGCTTCAAGTGACCAGTGTGATAGGGTAATTTCTAATTTCACAAGGCGGATTTACCAGTTCAGCTTTACGAAATTACTTTGATTCTTTTCATGACTTCCTATTTGACTCTAATATCTCTAGAAAAAGACAAACCAAGTACACTGACACATCAGGAAATACTGATTTATAAACTAGAATGCTCTTTACTTTTTTGTGTATATCTAGGTTTACAAATTTACTCATTATAAATCTGCTAGAGAGATCATGGTTTTGCAAGACATAGTATTATATTTCATAATTATGTGACATTCTAAGAGATTTTTGCTAAATTTGGTTTTATCTTTTCTTTCTTTCTTTTTTCTATTATGGCAAGAACATTTCCTGTTAAGTCTCAATAGTTTACCTTTGTTAGAGTCTGAGAAACTCTTGAGAAACACATGTCCAAAGAAAGAAATTTTTGCAGCCAAACTTAAAGGAAACTCCCACCACCTGTGTGAATCTATTCTAATGTGTCCTAAAATATTTTGCTTATGATACATACAGGAAACTATCTCCATTCCAGTTCTTCTTCCTAATCTCCTATGAATCAGAGCACTGACTTGGGGAGTTAAGGTGATTCACTCCATGACCTTTCCAAGCAAAATTTCCCACCCATAGAGTGAGCCGAATGGCACTATCCTCATGACCTATCACTTGATCCCTTTTGCAGGATAAGCAGAGCTGGACAGTGTTCTAGGGCCTTCTGAGAAGAGCTCCTAGAGACCCAGCAGTGGAAAGAGGGTGCTGTGTCTCTTTTAACTGTGATCAGAGAGGCTGATTTTGAAAAACAAATCAACTCACGGGAGTAAATATCAAGTTAGAGATTAACAGTTAGAACTGAGTTCCTAATCACTGGGGACATGGAGAAAAGAGGGGAAGTTCAGATGCAAAATCCACGTAAAAGACAACAAGAAACAAAAAGGAAAAATGAGGAAAGATAAATTAGCTCTAAAAAACTAGAATGGCCTGGAGCTGAAAAACTAGGCAGTGATTTTCTCCTGTTTCTTTAGCTCCATGGGGGCCTGCTGGAAACATTTAAAGGGAAATCCTTGGAACAGACATCTACCACCTGTGGCTATTGAAAAGATATATATCATTTAGATACCACTGCATTAAAAAAAAAATGCCTTAGAAGGAAACATCTTGACTAACAGCAAGGTGCAAAATTGATTCTTTTTGCTCTGCATTTTTGGAAACAATTGACTTCAAACCTCCATAATTTTGTGCCTGAAAGTCTCCATCACAGCTGTGGAGAAATTCTTCACTTTCTCTGCTCTGACACTCCAGATTTTTGCAACCATGAATGGACACAAAAAGATGTCAATCATATCCAGTAATGAAAAGTTCATTTCTCACTCCCTATTGTGAAGGCAGTGCCTTTGTGATAGCCATTGTGTGAGTCTGTGTTCAAGCTCATTTACCTTCACATAGAGAATATCTGTTTTATATTAAAAGTTTAGACTATAGTCACCCCAGATCACACCTAATGCATTAGAATTGTAATACCATTATCCTCTATTAAATCTGTGACATTATAATATCTATGTCAGAAATAATGAAGAGATTAATGTGGAGAAAGAGATACTGATGTCACCTCCTTCTGCATTTCAACATCAAATATTCTTGGCACTAAAAACTAGTCTCTGTCAGCCAGTGAGAATGGGGACTTTGACAATGGAGAATCCATTGAGAGATATGAGGGGAATTTTCCAAGTTATGTAGACAGCTGCTGAAGTGATAATTTTGAATAAAAGTGAAAGCTTTTCCTTTTTCTCCTCTTCTAGAAAAATCTGTATTTCTGCATTTAACTTCACAGAACATACCCTCCTCAGGGGGTGGTGAGATATGCTGAGAAAGGTTTATTTGAAGTGGTTCCTCCACAGCTGGATTTATGAATGGATACAATAAAGACACTTGAGGAGAAGGAAAGTCAACACTAAACATGCTGGTCCCAGATTGTGAAGCAGCAGCCCCCTCAAATCTAAGGGGCTAGAAATGGTCTCCCCTACTGCTCTGCCTCGCCTCCCATCCAGTGGGTTTGAATGGGGGAACAGAGTGACAGAGGCAACTCATTTATCCCCTCAAAAGACAGGTATCAAGCAGTGGATTATTATTATTCCTTACTTCATTAAGCACTTTACATTATATATATCTGATGATATTTTCCCCCTTATTACAAAATAGAAAGGGCATGTGTTATCATTCTCACTTTATAGGTGAAGAAACTAAGTCTCAGAATATCTCGTGTATATTTACATAGCTATTAAAGAGAAGATCAGAAATATGAACACATGCTTCAGAGTTTGAGCTTTGTTCCATAGTCAATTTGGGCCAATAATGGAATTAAAGTGGAAGTACAGCAGTGGAGATTCATTTCAAAAACTTTCTCTGGCTGTGGAATGCGGACTGAGTCTTGGGGAAGGAAGATGGAAAGTATGAAGGCTGGAAGCTGCCATGATAATCAAGGCAAACCATGATGGTGACCTGAACTATCAAAAGAGAATCAGCTAACTGCAGATTTAGGGAGTACTCAGTAACTATTGGATGTTGGAAGTTGGAAGGCGAAGAAGCACAAACTACTGAAGATGTCTTGGGTTTATCATCTGAACAACTGGTTCCACAGCAACGTCATTATCTGAGATGAGGAATACTGGGTGAAGAGCTGGATAGGAAAGGAAAGGGGGGATAGTAAGCTCCATTGTGGATCATTTGATGAAAATAGTTGTACACGGATTTTGAGCTAACAGAAGGCATCTTGCTTAGGTTGGGACTTGGGGGCATAGATTATTCTAGAAACAGAGATTCCAGGTACCTATAGTAGGAGGATTTCCAGGGAGTGATGGAGACAGAAGTCAGACTACAGGAAGTGAGGAGTGAATGGACACAGGGAAGACAGCATTCTGGGGAAAAAAAAAAAAAGTATGACTGAAGAAATAGAAAAACAGCAGTAGCTGAGGGGAGAATGGAGTACAGGGAGAGTTGCCTTATTTATTTAATGAAAGAATTTGTTTAAATGTTGATAAGAAGGAAGCAATTGAGAAGGAGAGACTAAAAGCCCAGGAAATTTACTCTGTGAACAAACAGAACCTTCATCACTGAGCTGGCAACCGAACAGCAACCAAAAACGACAACATCCCCGCTTCGTGGAAATTATGATCTCTGTTCGTTTCCAAGGCAAACCATTCACTATCATGGTAATCCAAGTCTATGCCCTGACCAGTAATGCTGAAGAAGCTGAACAGTTCTGTGAAGACTTACAAGACCTTCTAGAACTAACACCCAAAAAAGATGTCTTTTTGATTATAGGGGACTGGAATGCAAAAGTAGGAAGTCAAGAAACACCTGGAGTAACAGGAAAATTTGGCCTTGGAGTACAGAATGAAGCAGGACAAAGACTAATAGAGTTCTGCCAAGAGAACACACTGGTCAGAGAAAACACCCTCTTCTAACAACACAAGAGAAGACTCTACACATAGACATCACCAGATGGTTGACACCAATATCAGATTGATTATATTCTTTACAACCAAAGATGGAGAAGCTCATACAGTCAGCAAAAACAACACCGGGAGCAGACTGTGGCTCAGATCATGAACTCCTTATTGCCAAATTCAGACTGAAATTGAAGAAAGTGGAGAAAACCACTAGACCATTCAGGTATGACCTAAATCAAATCCCTTATGACTATACAGTAGAAGTGAGAAAAAGATTTAAGGGGCTAGATTTGATAGACAGAGTGCCTGATGAACTATGGATGGAGGTTCATGACATTGTACAGGAGACAGGAATCAAGTCCATCTCCAACAAAAAGAAATGCAAAAAAAAGCAAAATGGCTGTCTGAGGAGGCCTTACAAATAGCTGTGAAAAGAAGGGAAGTGAAAAGCAAAGGAGAAAAGGAAAGATATACCCATTTGAATGCAGAGTTCCAAAGAATAGCAAGGAGAGATAAGAAAGCATTCCTCAGTGATCAATGGGAAGAAATAGAGGAAAGCAATAGAGTGAGAAAGACTAAAGATCACTTCAAGAAAATTAAAGATAGCAAGGGAACATTTCATGCAAAGATGGGCTCAATAAAGGATAGAAATAGTAAGGACCTAACAGAAGTGGAAGATATTAAGAAGAGGTGGCAAGACTACACAGAAGAACAATACAAAAATGATATTCATGACCCAGATAATCATGATGGTGTGATCACTCACCTAGAGCCAGTCCTGGAATGTGAAGTCAAGTGGGCCTTAGAAAGCATCACTACGAACAAAGCTAGTGGAGGTGATGGAATTCCAGTTGAGCTATTTCAAATCCTGAAAGATGATGCTGTGAAAGTGCTTAAAAAAAAAATCAGTATTTTGTAAAGTAGTAATAAACAGAACACATTAGAGGGAACAGTAGGCCATTTAAGAAAATAGGAAGAAGAATGAATAAAATTTTGCATGAAATAGAATCTAAAATTCTGTCTCATACTCTTCATTTGAGTAGCATAAAAGTATCTGGAAAGTAGTAAAAGTCAGTAAGGATGCAGAGTATCAACTAGGGGGAGTACAAATCTGTATAACCCCTTTGGAGAAAAATTTGACAGTATTAAGAAAGGTTAAATGGTCTATTCATTTTTCCTTCATTTAGCAACTATTTAATGAATACCTACACTGTGGGCAACACATTTTTCTTTCTTATGTCTTTCTTTTTTTAACTGGGATACTTTGAATAAAGGGAATTTAATTCCTAGGTATAACTTCTAGAGAAAATTTTATGTAGTTTTATAGATGAGGCTCATACAGTAATTTTTATTGTTAATTTGTAATGGTGAAAAGAAAGACAAAGGAAGTAAAAGTCTGTGAACAGAACAATTGATAAATAAAATGTGGTATATTCAGACAGTTAAATTTTCTATAACAGTTAAAACTAGTGTGAACTAGAGCTTTAGGTACCATTATGGACAAATTTTAGAAATGCATTTTAAGGGACAAAGCAAGCTGTGGAAAGATACTTAATATAGTACTACTTATATAAACACATACCTAAAGGGATCAGACAGGTGTATTTGGACTACTATAGCAATAACTGGAAAAAGAAGCAGAAAGAAACAAATATGGCTATAAAATAATAACTGTTGTTGAAACTGGATGGTCTATACCTTATCTATCTTATTATTTGAAATAAAAGTGATAGTATATTGCCAGTATATTTGAAAAATGATTGTATCTCTTCCCCTTTGGAGAAGTGATATGTGAAGGCTTTGGTAAGATTGGTTTTAAAGACCCTAGTTTCTTTTATTTATTCGGCATTCCGCAAACCTTTGACTCCTACAACTATTTATGACCATTTTGTATTTTAGTCTTTTCTCCTTATTGGAATTGTGAAAAATCAACTTTACTGGCTTAATAGATATTTGTTATATACCTCCTGTAATTGGATGTTGTGCTAGATATTTCCTGAATGTATAGAAATAAAACCACAGTTTTTCTCTTATGGGAAAAAGGTATTACAGAATACTTTAACAAAACAGATATATAGAATAGGTTGAAAACACTAAAAATTCACTTGCACCTGTCTAGAGGACAGGGTTATTATGGAAGTCTTGCCTGTATAACTGAAAAGAAATGTGACCTGAGACTTGAAGGATGAAAAGGAGTTAGCCAGGAGGTTAGCTGAGGGAACTACTTATAGCAGAAATGCAACACACGAAGATAAAATCTCTACCCCTACGATGGAAGCCATAAGATGTCCATAAGAGTAGAGCTAAAAGAGGATAGATTCTAAACATGTAGCTTTTTGTGAAATTGATGGCATTTTAGTAAGAAAATGACATGATCATATTAGCATTTTTAGAAGTACCTTTCTGGAAACAGTTTAGGTGATGGTTTGGGGTGTGTGAGGCTGGAAGCAGAGAGACTAGTTAGGAGGCTTTTTTTTTTTTTAAATCCAATTCATAAGTAATGAAAGTTTGAATTTATAGTGTCAGTGAAGGGGAAGAGGAAGAGAAAGGGACTGATTCTATAAATATTAAGGCTGCAAGATGCTTCTGAAAGATGAGAAAGAGGACAGAATCAAAGGTAATTCCTATTTGTTTGACTTGGGGATATTCACTGAAAGGAAATCTGTAAGAATATAGGTGTTAATGATGGGTATGGGAATAGTTTGGTTTGGACATTTTGCCATTTAGGTGCATGACACTGACTACATACTGAATTTTGGAACATTCAAGCTATTATTCTGTTATTTGTTGCTTTAGTAGTTATGAAGTAGTATTATAATGAATTTCTATAATACATTGGCATTTGCATTTTGTACCCCAGACTTCATCTATAAAAGTTGGGCTATAGTTGATTCATTCAACAGAAATTCATTGAGAGCTCTTGTTTAAGGCATTGGATTAGGTACAAGAGATATAGTATGAACTAAGCTTGTCTGTGAAGAAGGAAATGGCAACCCACTCCAGTATTCTTGCCTGGAGAATCCCAGGGATGGAGGAGCCTGGTGGGCTGCCATCTATGGGGTCGCACAGAGTCGGACACGACTGAAGCGACTTAGCAGTAGCAGCAAGCTTGTCTGCCTCTTCCCTTCATAGACTTTCTAACCATAGATGGGAGAGGAAATTCTGCATAAAAGTCAAATGGTCTGTTAATATACTATTACAAATTGTTGATTAATGCTAAGAAAACTCCATTTGGTCTTAATGTACAGATATGATAAATTTTGTGAATAAGGAAGTAGATTAAGCCTATAAGTGAAGTATACTCAATGGCTCTCAGGTTGGCTTCCTGTTTGCTTTAGACAGATGACTATAAAGCTAAAACTGATTTTGTCTGTTGAAGTTGTGATTGGGAAAGACACAGGTATCTTAGGGCGTTGTCTGTGATTAGTCATACTCTTTTAGGGAGGAAACTGATGCTAAATAAAAGTATAAACTTTTACAGGACATTCGTTTCTTTTAGTACCCAACTTACAAATGGGTTAGATGCCGGATCTCAAGGTATCAAATGCAAGGGAGTTCTCCCCCAAGGTTTGTGTAGGTGAATTTTACTTAATTTATGAAGACACCAAGGAAAATGAAAAAGCACCTATGAGTTTATTAAAATCAAACCTGTTAACTTTTGTTTCAACTGACTGTTAGGTAGTGACTGTATGAGAATTACATACTTTCTGAGCTGTTAATTGAATGGATAAATATGTCCATAATAGTTTTAAAATTTCTGAATGTTCATTAAAAGCTTAAAAGTTTTAAGAAGTATTAAAATAGCTGACTCTTAAGAGTCCCTTGGATTGCAAGGAGATCCAACCAGTCCATCCTAAAGGAGATCAGTCCTGGATGTTCATTGGAGGGACTGATGCTGAAGCTGAAACTCCAATACTTTGGCCACCTGATGAGAAGAGCTGACTTATTTGAAAAGACCCTGATGCTGGGAAAGATTGAGGGCAGGAGAAGAAGGGGATGACAGAGGATGAGATGGCAGGATGGCATCACCGATTTGATGGACATGGGTTTGGGTGGACTCCAGGAGTTGGTGATGGACAGGGAGGCCTGGCGTACTGTGGTTCCTGGAGTCACAAAGAGTTGGACACGACTGAGCGACTGAACTGAAAATAGCTGAAGAATGTCGTAAGAAGTGTAATTATAGAAGAATTGGTAATGAAACAAACCTTAGGAGACAAATACTATTAGGAAAATTTAAAACTATTGTGTGAAATGAAAAGGAGAACTTAGAACTATTGCGTGAAATGAAATTTTATAACAAGGATGGTCAGGAAATATTGAAAGAAGGAAATACTACAATGATGATGAGGAGTGAAACCTTATAAAACTAAGCAAATACATAAGTATTTGAATAGGATCAATGTATCAGTGTAATATGAGAAATACCTGCTTATAAGTACAAACACTGCAGTGACAGGATATTGGGGTATAGGACTTAAAAATCATGAAAAAGAATGAAAAGATTTATTCTGATTTTTAACAGTATCATAATAAAATATCTAAATGTAAAACATTTAGATTAAGTTTAGGTGATGGTAAATGTGGAAAACTGAAAATAGCCATTGTTTAAATAATAGTTTATTTCTATTTATCTTATATGTAAAATATCTTAGGTGATCTTTGCAATGGCAGTAGGTAGACTGACAGAGCATCAAAATCATTAATATATTTTAATACTTTAATAATCATTAAGGAATATGTAATCATAACTATAACAGCTATTGTTTTGATATTTATAAAAAATGAATATTACATAATAGAAAGTCGCCACAGCAGCACAATTGTAGTCTCTACCCAAGGTAGCAGACATTGGGTCCTATTTTAAATCCGATGATTATCTTCTCAATCCTATTTCTCATTCCTCTGTCTTGACCCTTGTGGACCCAATATTTCTACTAATGATGACAGCTAGCCACATTACATGTTACATATATTCCATGAATAAGTTGATGTTCTAGGGATGGGTTGAGGGAGGAAGTCCTTGCTGGTGCTAGGCACTGGGCTCTTGAGATGAACTGCTTCATTTTAAAACTCTTAGCTCCTGTAGATAAACCATGCATGAATGGCCACAAGAATGGTCAAAGCCTGGTAGGTAAGGCTTAGCAAGCATACCTTTGTGGACATTGATTGCCTGCAGAGCCCCAAATGTGATGGAAATGTTATTTGAAGGCTTACCAGTGCAACTAGATGTAATTGTGTTGGTGAACGCGGGGGACATCCATGAGTTGGAAAAAGAAAATCTGAGTCTTCAACAAAACACCCTATTGCAAAAAACATCACTGCTAGCATGTCTGTGGCTTTTAAACTCAGACTGGGAAGTTGAGCTTCAGTGATTCTTTTGTGACTGCTGCTGGCTAAATTCTAACTACATGCTGACACTACAAGCAGCCCGCCATCTATATTAAGCAGCAACAGAGCACTTTTTAGAAGACCCTAGATGAGATGGACAGTGGATGAGATGGACATTCCTAGCTCTGCCTATTTTGAGACAAGGGTAGGGTTGAATTACTCTTCTGGGTCTAGAAGTCTCACTGTGCACTTACATGGAAGTCCCCTGCTGGTACTGTCTACATGGATAAGAAATCCAGCCCAACTGTCAGGAAACTTTGACGGCTAGTTCCAGTCACTGTGGTGGTCCTGCTGGCCATGGTTGTTAGCATTGCAATCCTGCTGATCAATATCAGAAGGAAGTTGGGAAGTACAAGAACGCAGGAATCCAGGACTGGGAAACTGAATATACACCCCAGCATATGTTTATAGTGGGGAGAGTCAGAGAACAGTGTTCAGACCACTTCAGGGGTGAAATGTGGTTCTTGCCTCAAGGCAGATATTGTACTTTCTTCACCACCATCCCGTTCTTCTCACCTACTTGTCTCCATCCTGACAGTTCTTTTCCTAGGACTGACTATCTTTCTTTCTGGCTTTGTGTCCCAACCTCTTTTGAAGACCCATTTCTAATATTCCTTCTTATTCTTAGTCCTTGGATAAGAAATCTGATTCTGTAAAAGCAGACAGAATAATGTCATCTTTGATTGTGCTTAAAATAAAAGGTTAAGATTAATTAAGAAGAAACGCAAAAAGGCAAAATGATTGTCTGAGGAGGCCTTACAGATAGCTGAGAAAAGAAGAGAAATAAAAGGCAAAGGAGAAAAAGAAAAATATATCCATATGAATGCAGAGTTCCAAAGAATAGCAAGGAGAGATAAGAAAGCCTTCGTAAGTGAATCAGTGCAAAGAAATAGAGGAAAACAATAGAATGTGAAAGACTAGAGATGTCTTCAATGTTTTGTCATCAGTGCTGTATAGATGGAGAAGTCTTGAGGCTACTGTAAAAATAAAACTGAAAACCAGAAGCAGGAGGCTTAAGTCCAAACCCTGAGAATATCAGAGAACTCCTGAATCCACGGAACATTAATAAATAGGAGCTAATCAAACACCTCCATCTATATACTGAAACCAAGCACCACCCAAGGGCCAACAAGTTCCAGAGGAAGACATACCACGCAAATTCTCCAGCAACAGAAGAACACATCCCTGAGCTTCAATATTCAGGAAGCTCAAAGGTACTCCAAAACCACTGGCCTCTCATAACCTATTACTGGTCACTCCATTGCACCCCAGAGAGAAGAAATCCAGTTCCACCCACCAGAACTCCAGCACAAGCCTCCCTCACCAAGAAACCTTGACAAGCCACAGATACAACCCCACCCACAGTGAGGAAACTATAATAAAGAGAACTCCACAAATTCCCAAAATATAGAAAGGCCACCCCAAACACAGCAATATAACCAAG
>SJYX01011401.1:408197-467433 GCA_006410675.1 Oreotragus oreotragus
GACAAGGAACTGAGGTCCTCAGTTCAGTAGCTCACAGAAATGGAATCTTGCCATCATTCATATTAGCTCAAAAGTGGATCTCTCCTCAGTCAAGCCTTCAGATGAGACCCTAGCCCTAGAAAACACATTGATTCAGCTTTTCCTGAACTCCTGACTCACAGAAACTGTGAAGTAATAAGCATGTGCTGTTTTAAACAGCCGAATTTGTGACAATTTGTTATGTAGTGATAGATAACTAATACAGAAAGAGTAATCTTTAAGAATAAAAATTATGTTGTGGTCACTATCCTGCTTAAAACTCTGCCTTCATTCCTCACTTATTATAAAATAAGATCTAAAATCCGTGACAATGCTTAGAAGTTCTTGGTGAGCCAATCCTTTTCAGCCTTACTTATGTCTCCAGCCTCTGTCTTACTAAGCTCAGGTCACTAAGGTCACAAGGGCCTTCGTTTAGTTCCCTGAATGTGCCAGATCACTTCTCAGAGGTCTTCCCTGACCACCTACACCTTCAAGTACATTCTTCCCCTCAATTCTTCCTTTTTAATGCACTGTGTCTTTTATAGCACCAGTTGTAAATTGAAATGATTTTCTTTACCTTTTTAGTTGTCCTTGGTCTCTTTTTCACTGAATTGTGAGATCATAGAGCTTCCCACGTGGTATATGTGGTGTGAGATCATAAGGGCAGAGACTGTTTCTGTCTTATATATCGTGGTATCCCCAGCACAGAGCAAGAGCTTAACAACTAATTAGTGAATGAAAGGTGAATAACTGCCTTTCTGGAGCACACCTGGACTCTTACCTTGATCTTTTATTTCCTTCGTCAGCCCCATCCCCAGCCTATCTCCATGCCCATAGCTTTCACCCCATTTCCCAACAGCCACATCTATTCATTAAGATCCAGCTGCAGTACTCTAGTCTGTATCTGTGTCCCCCAGATCTCTTGCCTCTTTCCCTGCATTCTCACTTCAGAACTTTCACAGCATCTTAGATCTTAACATCTCCTGAGATGCTGGGAAACCGCCACTTTGTATTATGGTTAATTATGTAGAGTCTAGTGGTTCCAAACATTTCTCCATTTACCTCATTCTAGAGTAAGAAGCCTGGAAAGAAGTACAGTTATGCAGGAAAAGTCTTGGAAGAAATAATAGCTACTACGGATTAGCATCACTAGCATTAGTTAATAGTGTATTACTAGCATTAGTAGTGCATTACTAGCATTAGTAGTCTATTACTAACCAGATTAGATTATAATAGACTACCTAGGAAGAGTCCAGGGGGAAGAGCAGGGTCTAACACCCACCCTGAAGAGAAGTAGATTTCTGTTTCCCCACTATATTAGTCTGCTAGGACTGTCATAACAAATACCATATACGGGTGGGCTTAGACAACAGAAATGTGTTTTCGCACTGTTTTGGAGGCTGGAAGCCCAAGATCAAAGTTCTGGCTGATTTAATTTCTGGTGAAGGCTCTCTAATTCTGTCTTGAAAACTTCACCACTTGAAGCATTCAGAGATACACTGGTGTAGCCCTGGAAACCTCATCCAGGAAAACAGTGAAGCCCAGAGCTTGTTAGACTTTGGTGGTGGGGATACTTTAGAAATCTCCTCCAGTGAGTCTTTGTCGTGCTTTCACACCAATGGAAAGAAATGACTTTTTCCAAAGCAGTCAACAGTTTAACACAAGTCCCCCACCCCACCCATAGTCCCTATCCATGCATCAGTTTTAATTTAACAGCCCAAGGGACAAATGGTGGAGAAAGAAATGGCAGCCCACTCCAGTATTCTTGTCTGGAGAATCACATGGACAGAGGAGCTCGGCGGGCTGTAGTCCATGGGGTCACAAAGAGTCAGACTCAACTGAAATGACTTGGCAGCAGGGACAAATGAGGGCTTCCCAGGTGGTGCTAGTGGTAAAGAATCCACTTGCCAATGTAGGAAACATAAGAGCCATGGATTTGACCCTTGGGTCGGGAAGATCCCCTGGAGAAGGAAATGGCAACCCACTCCAGTATTCTTGCCTGGAAACTCCATGGACAGAAGAGCCTGGTGGGCTACAGTCCAGAGAGTCACACAGTCAGACACAACTGAAGCAGCTNGAAACATAAGAGCCATGGATTTGACCCTTGGGTCGGGAAGATCCCCTGGAGAAGGAAATGGCAACCCACTCCAGTATTCTTGCCTGGAAACTCCATGGACAGAAGAGCCTGGTGGGCTACAGTCCAGAGAGTCACACAGTCAGACACAACTGAAGCAGCCTAGCAGCAGCAGCAGCAGGGAAAAATGATAGCTATTATTTCAACTCAGGTGCCAGGCACTCTGCTAAGGGCAGGAACCACAGAGATAAATAGGAAAGTCATGGAACCCATCTTGAGGAGCCTGGTTGTAAGGACAGCTGTAAATAACTGAGGTGGGTGTTATGAAAGAGGAAGTACTATGGGTGCTATGGGAACTGTGATTATTTTTGGTCTCATAAAACAGGGTGTTTGAACTTCAGCAAGCACTGAAAAGGGTCTTTTCTGAAAACCAAATTTCATTGTTTTCCTCTCATGGGCATTTCTAAGGCCAGATTTTGTTTAGGGGACGGAATTGGCCATGCCAGGCTCTGTTCTTTGCACCACCTATCAATCTTAGTGAATGCACAGTTCATTAGAAGAAAGCAGAAGAGCATCTGAATGCAGCCAATTGTTTCCTGATGCAGAGCGTCAGATACTTAATGCAGGATTCAGAACATGTCCGAAGACCTACTGCCGTTATGAAGTGAAGTGAGGGCTCTAACGGCAAGGTGCCAGAGACCAGCTTTTACCCAGGCGCCTCTATCCCTTTGTATTTCTCTGTGTATTCCTTCTGCCTATGATGCTGGTGCATTTGGGCTTTTACTCTCCATCTAGTTAACTTGTCCTGGAGAGAGGTAGCCAGATAGAGCTGAGATCGAATCTTTCTTCAGAACTATGACGTTTAATACCCAGGTGGATAGCATATCTAACTTCCTGATTCTGCAATTCCTTCTCTGCTCATCTGACCTTCCCCCGTAGGCATTTGGTCAGCCAACTGCAAGGCCAAATCATGACTGGGAATGCTGCCATGAAAGAGGAAGATGTTACAACTCCTCTCTTCTACTATAACTCTTTACCCTCCCCCCTTGCTCACCTCTACTAATGTTTCACTTGTCGCTATAACCAATCTTTCTCTATTCCCTTTTATTTGTTTTTTATAATTAAATGTATTTATTTTAAATTCATTAATGAATTTAAATGAATCAACATGAATCAGCCATAGGTATACCTATGTCCCCTCCCTCTTGAAACTCCCACCCACTTCCCTCCCTACTCCACTCCTCCAAGTTGCTACAGAGCCCAGGTTTGAGTTCCCTGAGTCACACAGCAAATTCCCATTGGCTATCTATTTTACATATGGCAATGTATATGCTTTCATGTTCCTCTCTCCATACATCCCACCTGCTCCTTCCTCCTCCCCTCCTTTATTTCTATTTTTCTAGTTTATGGAGTGCATAAGAATCACTCGGGGATGGAGTTTAAAAAGCAGATTTTGATTTTTTAATTCAGTCGTTTGAAAAGTCATGCTGACGATTCTGCTACAGTTGTCTCAGAACGTACTTTGGGACACTCGGGTCTGGGTCAGGTCCCAACAGGTGCCCGGCCTTCGTGGCACTACAGTGTGTTTCCAGAAGCCTTTCAGCTGCATCCCCATCTCTCCGCAGTACCCAGTCTAAGCCTTGGCTCTTCCTGTCGTGACAGTGTCCGGGAAACGGCCTTACAAAAAGGGTTTGGACTTTGAATTGAAACACGTGGGTTGTAAACTTGGGGGGCCTCACTTGTTAGATGAAGGATTTGAACCACTTGATCACCAAGNTAAAGATCAACCCTGGGGTTTCTTTGGAAGGAATGATGCTAAAGCTGAAACTCCAGTACTTTGGCCACCTCATGCGAAGAGTTGACTCATTGGAAAAGACTCTGATGCTGGGAGCGATTGGGGGCAGGAGGAAAAGGGGACGACAGAGGATGAGATGGTTGGATGGCATCACCGACTCGATGGATGTGAGTTTGAGTGAATTCTGGGAGATGGTGATGGACAGGGAGGCCTGGCATGCTGTGATTCATGGGGTCACAAAGAGTTGGAAACGACTGAGCGACTGAACTGAACTGAATATTGTAGAAGGACTCAATCGATCCCAGAGTAAAATGAAAGAGAAAAAAATAATTAGGATGACTTTAACTCCACTTTTCTACTAACTTGAACATTTAATTCCAGAATAACTTTGTGTTACTGGTTGAAGCCAGCCTCAGCAGCACAAAGCAGTTGAGAATCCTAGCAAGAGACTGAAAAGATTTAGGGCAGTCTTTTCTAGTGTAATTTAATAGTACCCCCTTTTTGAGGACTTCCCTGGTGGCTCAGAGGTTAAAGCGTCTGCCTCCAATGCGGGAGACCTGGGTTCGATCCCTGGGTTGGGAAGATCCCCTGGAGAAGGAAATGGCAACCCACTCCTGTATTCTTGCCTGGAGAATCCCATGGGCGGAGGAGCCTGGTAGGCTACAGTCCACGGGGTCGCAAAGAGTCGGACACGACTGAGCGACTTCACCTTCACCTTCACCCTTTAAGTTTTTCTAGTTTGTATGATAAATTGTAATGGCACTCCAATAATTGGTAAAAAAATTAACTGAAGATGCAGTTACAAGACTGAAGTTTATTGATGAGGCTCAAAAGGCACAGTGTGGATATAAAATGTGTTTCATGAACAGAGATCATGCCAGGGAGTATGGAAATTTAATGATTTCAGAGGGGAAGTAGTTCCTCAGTGTCTTAGATGTATTTGGGGTATTTGAATTTAAAATATTGATGGTTTTTCAGATGATCAGAAGGAAAAATTAGGTATCTTAAGATCTTGGATATATCTTTGTTAACATTTCAGAATTGGTTCGGGGTGCTTTGATTGGCGTGCAAGGGCAGACCTTGACCAAGAAACAAAGGTTCCGTTACATAGCGGAGAGAGAGAGGGTAGGGGTGACCCTCGGGGATAATTAATGTATCCTAAAAAGGTTAGGTAGTAGAAAGGCAAGCTAACCTGGCAAGGACGTTAAAGGCTGATGAGTTTTGAATGCTGATAGAAACAGGGTGGCTTTGGTATAAAATTAAAGCCAGTTATCATAAAACGCAAGAAAGGAAGTATGTAGTATTATGAAGCCATTAGGGAGAACAGCCAAGTTTCAGACTGCATCAAGGATATAGAGACATTGAGTTGTTTAAACGTGTAGAGGAATTTTACAGTAAACTGCTAGTTCTGGATGTTTTCAGAGAAAATAGTTGAAAGAAAAATCAGTTTGAGAGTGAATTAAGAGAAAGAAACCAAAACCTGTGTAGTACTCTAGAGCAGAAAAAAAGTGGGCTAAGTGATTTTAATATTTATAAATGATACAAAGTACATAGTCATTTTAAGAGATTTACCGACTTCAGTTTTCAGAACAAACGTGGCTTAAAATGATTTGAAAATTCAGTGTATTCAGTTCTCCAGGTATGTTTAGCTTTGATTGACCTAAAACTGAATCTTATTAGACAATAGTGGGGAAAATGCTGCACTGTTAGAAGAGAAAGTTTTCATTATTCAGCTGAGATGGCCTTGAGAGTCACTAAACATCTTTTACCTATAGTTTCCTTATCAGTGATTGTTATCGTGCACATTAGGCTCTTTGTGAGAGTAAGTAAGGCTAATTTATGGCAGTGTTGTGATACAAAATTTTTAGTCATACTTGGTTTATGATAAAATTCAAAGCTCACCTTTCAGTGAAACTTAATGTGATTTTGATTCTGTGTTTTGGACTTGTATTTGTAGATGTTATAAGGGAATTTTAGAATGCTTCGTGCTAAAATTTTCATTAAAGCTGGAGAAAGTTATAAAGAAAAGGATTCTGGGAGGTAATATTTAAGCCAAGGCAGACCTCGCCAAGCATGTGTAATGTTAAGTTACCACAAATTAATCATGTTCTTTTGAAACGTGTATTAGATAATGTACTCTAATAAAATGCTGCTTAGAATAAAATGCTGAGGTTAAGTAAAAAAAGTAACTAGTTTGTACATTTTTAGTTGTTTTGATATCAGTATCTCTTCTAGTAAAGGACTGTTGTGAGTATGCAAAGAAACATAGTAGTTCAGAATAGTTCCATTAATTTTTTGACAGTAATTCATGCAAAAGAGAAAAAATAAAGGCAAGTATTGACTGTCTTTCTCATATCTTGTTGTTCATTATTTTACTGTTAAGTTGTTGGCACCTCTTTGCTTATCTCTCAAATCATATATTTAGACTTGCTGGTTCATGAAATAAAAACATCTTGAATCACTAGTTTAACTAAAACTCTGACATTATTGGTAAGTATTGGGTTGGCCAAATAGTTCATTTGGGTTTTTCCATAAGATGGTGTAGAAAAACCTGAATGAACTTCTGGCCAACTGAATAGCAGGCTACATTTTTCTCTTCAGTTTTCCATTATCAGCTCCTACTGATGGCTTACTGAAAAACAGGTGGTCACAGTTAACTGTTATTTTAAAAACATCTGTTCAATGTGAGGCAAACTCCCTTAGCTTTCTTTAAAGTGTATACAGCTTCTTCCAATCAAGTTTAATGCATGAACTCCTCTTATGCCAGATACTAGCTACACACTTATGATATGTTTGTGTCCCTCCCTGACCCCATGCCCCTCCCTCCAAAAACCCTCAAGATTAAGTGTTTTTGTATCTAGTATACCACCTTCCACAGTAAAATGCATATATTCAACATTTAGTAAATAGTTGACAAAGACCTCACACCAGTCAGTGGCTGTCCTTTGAAAGTCTACAAATAGCAAGTGTTGGAGAGGATGTGGAGAAAAGGAAACCCTTTGATATGTTTGTGTCCCTCCCTGACCCCATGCCCCTCCCTCCAAAAACCCTCAAGATTAAGTGTTTTTGTATCTAGTATACCACCTTCCACAGTAAAATGCATATATTCAACATTTAGTAAATAGTTGACAAAGACCTCACACCAGTCAGTGGCTGTCCTTTGAAAGTCTACAAATAGCAAGTGTTGGAGAGGATGTGGAGAAAAGGAAACCCTTGTACATCATTGTTGGGAATGTAAATTGGTACAGCCACTGTGAGAAATAGTGTGGAATTTCTTAAAAAACTAAAAATAGAACTACTGTATAATCCCAAGAAATCCAGTCTCCACAATATATCTGGAAAAGATGAAAACATGAACTTGAAAAGATACATGCCTCTCATTGTTCTTAGCAGCACTGTTTACAATAGCCAAGATGTGAAAGCAACCCAAATACCCAACTGTTGAATGGATGAAGAAACTGTGATATATATATATATACACAATGGAATATTACTCAGCCTCAAAAGGAGTGAAATCTTGCCGCTTGAAATAATGTGGATGGTCCTAGAGAATATTATGCTTAGTGAAATAAGTCAAAGAAAGATAATACTATATGATATCACATGTGGAATATAAAAATAATACAGATGAATGTATATGAAAAAACGAGAAGATACAGAAAACAAACTAGTACTTATCCTGTCGGGAGAGGAAAAGTGGGGCTGTGGGATTCAGTTCAGTTCAATTGCTAAGTTGTGGCCAACTCTTTGCGAACCCATGGACTGCAGCACGATAGGCCTCCCTGTCCATCGCCAACTCCCGGAGTTCACCCAAACTCATGTCCATTGAGTTGGTGATGCCATCCCACCGTCTCATTCCTCTGTCGTCCCTTTCTCCTCCCACCTTCAATCTTTCCCAGCATCAGGGTCTTTTCAAAGGAGTCAGTTCTTTGTATCCAGTGGCCAAAGTATTGGAGTATCAGCTTCACCATCAGTCCTTCCAGTGAAAATTCACAACTGATTTCCTTTAGAATGGACTGGTTGGATCTCCTTTCAGTCCAAGGGACCCTCAAGAGTCTTCTCCAACACCACAGTTCAAAAGCATCAATTCTTCGGTGCTCAGCCTTCTTTATAGTCCAACTCTCACATCCATACATGACTAATGGAAAAACCATAGGTTTGACTAGACGGACCTTTGTTGGCACAGTAATGTCTCTGCTTTTTAATATGCTGTCTAGGCTAGATTGGCTATGGGATTAAGACATACAAACTACTGTGTATAAAATTGATAAGACTATATTGTATAGCACAGGGAATTGTGAAAGTCGCTTAGTCGTGTCCTACTCTTTGTGATACCATGAACTGTACAGTCAATGCAATTTTCCAGGCCAGAATACTGGAGTGGGTATCTTTCCCTTCTGCAGAGGATTTTCTCAACCCAGGATTGAACCCAGGTCTCCTGTATTGCAGGACGATTCTTTCCCAGTTGAGCCACAAGTGAAGCCCACAGGGAATTATAGCCATTATCTTATTATTACAACTTTTAATGAAAATATTTGTAAAAATACTGAATCACTATGCTGTATACTTGAAACTAATGTGATATTTTCAATCACCTGTATTTCAATAAACAGTTTTAAATGATACAAATGAATCTATGTACAAAATAGAAACAGACTCACAGATGTAGAAAACAAACTTAGGGTTACCGTCAAAGGACAGAAGTAGTAGCAGAGGGACAGATTAGGAGTACGGGACTAACAGATACAAACTACTATATGTAAAATAATTAAGCAGCAGAAATTTACTGTATAACACTGAGAATTATATCAATTATCTTGTATTTTCCTATAATGGAATATAGTTTGGAAAAGGAAAGCTGAATCACTATGCTCTACACCTGAAACTAACACAATACTGTAAATCAACTATCAGTTCAGTTGCTCAGTCATGTCTGACTGTTTGTGATCCCATGGACTGCAGCACACCAGGCCTTCCTGTCTATCACCAACTCCCTGAGCTTACTCAGTCTCATGTCCATCAAGTTGGTGATGCCATCTCATCCTCTGTTTTACCCTTCTCCGGCCTTTGATCTTTCCCAGCATAAGGATCTTTTCCAATGAGTCAGTTCTTTGCATCAGGTGGCAAAGTATTGGAATTTCAGCTTCAACATCAGTCCTTCCAATGAATATTTATGACTGATTTCCTTTTGGATGGACTGGTTGGATCTCCTTGCAGTTCAAGGGACCCTCAAGAGTCTTCTCCAACACCACAGTTCAAAAGTATCAATTCTTTGGTGCTCAGCTTTCTTTATACTATATAGTTTTTCTTTATAAAGAAAAATAAATTATATTTCTTTATGCTGCTGCTGCTGCTAAGTTGCTTCAGTCATGTCCAATTCTGTGCGACCCCATAGACGGCAGCCCGCTAGGCTCCACCGTCCCTGGGATTCTCCAGGCAAGAACACTGGAGTGGGTTGCCATTTCCTTCTCCAATGCATGAAAATGAAAAGTGAACATGAAGTCTCTCAGTTGTGTCTGACTGTTCGCTACCTCATGGACTACAGCCTACCAGGCTCCCCCATCCATGGGATTTTCCAGGCAAGAGTACTGAAGTGGGTTGCCATTGCCTTCTCTGATATTTCTTTATACTAAATCATACTTTATACTGTATTTTTCTTTATAAAGTATACTTTAATATAAAGTATTTCTTTATACTTTATATTAAATCAACTATACATGAGTTTAAAAAGTGTTTTTAAATGGTGTAACTTTGAATCCTCAGGATTTTGTTTCTTTACTTAGAAGTAAATCAGTTTTTTCCTCAAATAGTATTGTTCATTAATATTTCCTTTAAAAATCTTAAAATTAATTTATTTATGTAATGCAACACCATTCAGAATCTTAGGCATTGATTTTGAAATTGCTGACGTGATTGAGAAGAACAAATTATACTTAAGTGGCCAAGAAAATTCTAAAAATAAAGAGTAACAAGGGAGTTTGTCTGCCATTTAGTAGACTGTAAAACCACAGAAAATATTAATGTTGGTGATTGGCTCAACAACTCGAAAATGGATCAGCTAAACACAAACAGACCTAAGCATATATAATAATTTGTTAAAAATCGTGCCCTTCCTATTTGTTTCTCTTCATAGCTGTCACTTTATTAACAACTGGAAAAAAAATGCAGAACTTTATTTCCTATAATACACCAAAGTCTAAATGAGTAGAGTGTATTTCTGGTGGTCCACTGGTCAGGAGTCTATCTGCCATTGCAGGGAACACAGGTTCCATCCTTAGTCTGGGAAGATTCCCAGTGCTGCTGAGTCTGCATGCTCTAGAACCCCAGGGGCAAGAGAACCCACCAGAACCAGAAGCCTGCACAGAGCAAGGAAGACCTGGCACAGCCAAAAATAAGTAAATAATTTTTTTTAATGTAGTAGAGAATTAAATATACACAGTTATGTCATAAAACAATTAGAAAAAGTATATGAAAAATAATTGGATTGAGAATTCTAAAAGCAAGCTTAAAGGAAACGTTGTACTTGTTTAATTGTCTTTAGTATTTAGCTTTTTAGAATTATATAATATCTATTTTCTGTTTAGTGTTTCTTATTTTAAATTCCAGTTTAATGTTTACATTTCCACTCAGCATATCTGTTTTTGTTTATTCACCTAGTGTTTCTCATCCATATCTTTATTTTCTTCCTTTTGTAAGCCAGTTGGTTTATATATATGTGCATGACTTTTTAGAGAAATCAAAGAGTACAGGGATTATAATTGCAATTTGTCATGACTTTACCTGCTTACTCGCAGTCCTGCTTCTCAAAATAATATTTTCACTTCTTTCAACATTCTCTTCTGATATTTATTCAACATAATTACTCACTATTATTTTTGACAGCATTTTGTTGATTGAGTATGATGAACAGAAGGTATTAAATAGAAGCAAACCTTATATATATACAAAATAGAGGGCAGTAACCTAAAAACATTAGGGGCCCTGTGGCCATCTCAGTTAAGTATTTGGGCATTCAGTGGTTGGGACATGTCATCAAAATAGTGAACTAATATGATGTTTTGTGAAATGTAAAGATGATCAAGATACCTGTGGACTGCTTTGGCGATAGACTCAAGTATTGCCCCCGATGGCTTCCTGTTATTCGTGCTCTTTACTCATCCCGTTGACTGTTTTGAAACCTGCTTCTAACCATCAGTTACAGCAAGGGTGATGGGAGTGCAATTCTTAAATTACCCTTTGTTATACAAGATTCTGTCTTGCTAGGTGATTTTGTCTAAGGATTCTGATTGTTGGTTGACTCAAAGTAATTGATCATGTTGGGGAAGTCCATGTGGCAAGAAACTGTGGACAACTTGTTTCCAGCAAATAACCAGCAGGCGGTCATGGTCCTCAATTCTGAAACCAACCACAAGGAAATAAATGTTTCCAACAACGTAAGTGAGCTTGAAGGTGAAGTCGCTCAGTTGTGTCCGACTCTTCGCGACCCCGTGGACTATAACCTATTAGGCTTCTCCGTCCATGGGATTCTCCAGGCAAGAATACTGGAGTGGATTGCCATTTCCTTCTCCAGGGGATCTTCCCGACCCAGGGATCGAACCCGGGTCTCCCACATTGGAGGCAGACGCTTTAACCTCTGAGCCACCAGGGAAGCCGTTCATAGTAGATTATTTTTCATTTACCCCTCCAAGTGATAATGTAGGATAGCAAATACCTTGATTGCAGCCTTGTGAGACCCTATGAGAAGATTGAGCTGATTGTATCTAGATTCATGACCATCAAAGATTGGGAGATGTAGGTAACCACGAAGCTGTTTATGATAGCAGGAAAATTAACATAGTGCTGAGGCAACACTGTGGAAGTTGTACTTTCTTGTCCATTCCAGATAAAAAAACTGACTTTGAGTGGTCCTTGTAAATAAGGAAAAAAGACATTAGCCAGATTTTGTGTGTCTGTGTATGCTCAGTCATGTCCACCTCTTTGCAACCCCATCAACTGTAATCCACCAAACTCCTCTGTTCATTGGATTTCCCAGCAGGAACACTGGATTGGGTTGCCATTTTCTCCTCCAGTAGATCTTCCTGACTCAGGGATCAAACCCATGTCTCCGGCATCTCCTGTATTGGCAGGCAGATTTTTACCACTGAGCCCACATGGGTAGCCCAACCAGGTTGGTAGCTGCATATCAATTGACAGGGTCTGCAGGTGCTTTGACGGTCACCACTTGATTAAGCTTACAATGATCCATAGTTGTTCTCCAGTTTCTATCTGACTTCATTGTTGGCCAACCTGATGAGTTTAGTTGGGATAAGATAGATTTCTCTACCTCTCCCTCTTTGAAGTCTTTGGTTAAATTCTGTAATTCCCCCAGGGATGTTGTATTGCTTCTAGTTTATTATCTTGGTTAGGAAAGGAAGTTCCATGAACTTTCTTCAGACATTCCTACCGTAATGCCTCTTATTCCACAGGTCAGAAAGTTAATGTGGGTTTCTTCCAGTTGCCAAGTATGTCTGTTCCAAGTATGTATTCAGGAACCAAGGAAATAACCACAGGGTGAATTCCTGGACCGTTTGGCCTCTTTCTTGGTCAGGCTGGAGTTAACAACTCCATGTATGTCACCTGACTCATGTATCATGTATCGCCATAAACCTCTTTCTTAAATTAACTTCTGAACCACAGTGCCTGTCTCTTATACACATCTAGATGTGTATAAGAGACAGGTCGTGTCCTACTCTTTGTGATACCATGAACTGTACAGTCAATGCAATTTTCCAGGCCAGAATACTGGAGTGGGTATCTTTCCCTTCTGCAGAGGATTTTCTCAACCCAGGATTGAACCCAGGTCTCCTGTATTGCAGGACGATTCTTTCCCAGTTGAGCCACAAGTGAAGCCCACAGGGAATTATAGCCATTATCTTATTATTACAACTTTTAATGAAAATATTTGTAAAAATACTGAATCACTATGCTGTATACTTGAAACTAATGTGATATTTTCAATCACCTGTATTTCAATAAACAGTTTTAAATGATACAAATGAATCTATGTACAAAATAGAAACAGACTCACAGATGTAGAAAACAAACTTAGGGTTACCGTCAAAGGACAGAAGTAGTAGCAGAGGGACAGATTAGGAGTACGGGACTAACAGATACAAACTACTATATGTAAAATAATTAAGCAGCAGAAATTTACTGTATAACACTGAGAATTATATCAATTATCTTGTATTTTCCTATAATGGAATATAGTTTGGAAAAGGAAAGCTGAATCACTATGCTCTACACCTGAAACTAACACAATACTGTAAATCAACTATCAGTTCAGTTGCTCAGTCATGTCTGACTGTTTGTGATCCCATGGACTGCAGCACACCAGGCCTTCCTGTCTATCACCAACTCCCTGAGCTTACTCAGTCTCATGTCCATCAAGTTGGTGATGCCATCTCATCCTCTGTTTTACCCTTCTCCGGCCTTTGATCTTTCCCAGCATAAGGATCTTTTCCAATGAGTCAGTTCTTTGCATCAGGTGGCAAAGTATTGGAATTTCAGCTTCAACATCAGTCCTTCCAATGAATATTTATGACTGATTTCCTTTTGGATGGACTGGTTGGATCTCCTTGCAGTTCAAGGGACCCTCAAGAGTCTTCTCCAACACCACAGTTCAAAAGTATCAATTCTTTGGTGCTCAGCTTTCTTTATACTATATAGTTTTTCTTTATAAAGAAAAATAAATTATATTTCTTTATGCTGCTGCTGCTGCTAAGTTGCTTCAGTCATGTCCAATTCTGTGCGACCCCATAGACGGCAGCCCGCTAGGCTCCACCGTCCCTGGGATTCTCCAGGCAAGAACACTGGAGTGGGTTGCCATTTCCTTCTCCAATGCATGAAAATGAAAAGTGAACATGAAGTCTCTCAGTTGTGTCTGACTGTTCGCTACCTCATGGACTACAGCCTACCAGGCTCCCCCATCCATGGGATTTTCCAGGCAAGAGTACTGAAGTGGGTTGCCATTGCCTTCTCTGATATTTCTTTATACTAAATCATACTTTATACTGTATTTTTCTTTATAAAGTATACTTTAATATAAAGTATTTCTTTATACTTTATATTAAATCAACTATACATGAGTTTAAAAAGTGTTTTTAAATGGTGTAACTTTGAATCCTCAGGATTTTGTTTCTTTACTTAGAAGTAAATCAGTTTTTTCCTCAAATAGTATTGTTCATTAATATTTCCTTTAAAAATCTTAAAATTAATTTATTTATGTAATGCAACACCATTCAGAATCTTAGGCATTGATTTTGAAATTGCTGACGTGATTGAGAAGAACAAATTATACTTAAGTGGCCAAGAAAATTCTAAAAATAAAGAGTAACAAGGGAGTTTGTCTGCCATTTAGTAGACTGTAAAACCACAGAAAATATTAATGTTGGTGATTGGCTCAACAACTCGAAAATGGATCAGCTAAACACAAACAGACCTAAGCATATATAATAATTTGTTAAAAATCGTGCCCTTCCTATTTGTTTCTCTTCATAGCTGTCACTTTATTAACAACTGGAAAAAAAATGCAGAACTTTATTTCCTATAATACACCAAAGTCTAAATGAGTAGAGTGTATTTCTGGTGGTCCACTGGTCAGGAGTCTATCTGCCATTGCAGGGAACACAGGTTCCATCCTTAGTCTGGGAAGATTCCCAGTGCTGCTGAGTCTGCATGCTCTAGAACCCCAGGGGCAAGAGAACCCACCAGAACCAGAAGCCTGCACAGAGCAAGGAAGACCTGGCACAGCCAAAAATAAGTAAATAATTTTTTTTAATGTAGTAGAGAATTAAATATACACAGTTATGTCATAAAACAATTAGAAAAAGTATATGAAAAATAATTGGATTGAGAATTCTAAAAGCAAGCTTAAAGGAAACGTTGTACTTGTTTAATTGTCTTTAGTATTTAGCTTTTTAGAATTATATAATATCTATTTTCTGTTTAGTGTTTCTTATTTTAAATTCCAGTTTAATGTTTACATTTCCACTCAGCATATCTGTTTTTGTTTATTCACCTAGTGTTTCTCATCCATATCTTTATTTTCTTCCTTTTGTAAGCCAGTTGGTTTATATATATGTGCATGACTTTTTAGAGAAATCAAAGAGTACAGGGATTATAATTGCAATTTGTCATGACTTTACCTGCTTACTCGCAGTCCTGCTTCTCAAAATAATATTTTCACTTCTTTCAACATTCTCTTCTGATATTTATTCAACATAATTACTCACTATTATTTTTGACAGCATTTTGTTGATTGAGTATGATGAACAGAAGGTATTAAATAGAAGCAAACCTTATATATATACAAAATAGAGGGCAGTAACCTAAAAACATTAGGGGCCCTGTGGCCATCTCAGTTAAGTATTTGGGCATTCAGTGGTTGGGACATGTCATCAAAATAGTGAACTAATATGATGTTTTGTGAAATGTAAAGATGATCAAGATACCTGTGGACTGCTTTGGCGATAGACTCAAGTATTGCCCCCGATGGCTTCCTGTTATTCGTGCTCTTTACTCATCCCGTTGACTGTTTTGAAACCTGCTTCTAACCATCAGTTACAGCAAGGGTGATGGGAGTGCAATTCTTAAATTACCCTTTGTTATACAAGATTCTGTCTTGCTAGGTGATTTTGTCTAAGGATTCTGATTGTTGGTTGACTCAAAGTAATTGATCATGTTGGGGAAGTCCATGTGGCAAGAAACTGTGGACAACTTGTTTCCAGCAAATAACCAGCAGGCGGTCATGGTCCTCAATTCTGAAACCAACCACAAGGAAATAAATGTTCCCAACAACGTAAGTGAGCTTGAAGGTGAAGTCGCTCAGTTGTGTCCGACTCTTCGCGACCCCGTGGACTATAACCTATTAGGCTTCTCCGTCCATGGGATTCTCCAGGCAAGAATACTGGAGTGGATTGCCATTTCCTTCTCCAGGGGACCTTCCCGACCCAGGGATCGAACCCGGGTCTCCCACATTGGAGGCAGACGCTTTAACCTCTGAGCCACCAGGGAAGCCGTTCATAGTAGATTATTTTTCATTTACCCCTCCAAGTGATAATGTAGGATAGCAAATACCTTGATTGCAGCCTTGTGAGACCCTATGAGAAGATTGAGCTGATTGTATCTAGATTCATGACCATCAAAGATTGGGAGATGTAGGTAACCACGAAGCTGTTTATGATAGCAGGAAAATTAACATAGTGCTGAGGCAACACTGTGGAAGTTGTACTTTCTTGTCCATTCCAGATAAAAAAACTGACTTTGAGTGGTCCTTGTAAATAAGGAAAAAAGACATTAGCCAGATTTTGTGTGTCTGTGTATGCTCAGTCATGTCCACCTCTTTGCAACCCCATCAACTGTAATCCACCAAACTCCTCTGTTCATTGGATTTCCCAGCAGGAACACTGGATTGGGTTGCCATTTTCTCCTCCAGTAGATCTTCCTGACTCAGGGATCAAACCCATGTCTCCGGCATCTCCTGTATTGGCAGGCAGATTTTTACCACTGAGCCCACATGGGTAGCCCAACCAGGTTGGTAGCTGCATATCAATTGACAGGGTCTGCAGGTGCTTTGACGGTCACCACTTGATTAAGCTTACAATGATCCATAGTTGTTCTCCAGTTTCTATCTGACTTCATTGTTGGCCAACCTGATGAGTTTAGTTGGGATAAAATAGATTTCTCTACCTCTCCCTCTTTGAAGTCTTTGGTTAAATTCTGTAATTCCCCCAGGGATGTTGTATTGCTTCTAGTTTATTATCTTGGTTAGGAAAGGAAGTTCCATGAACTTTCTTCAGACATTCCTACCGTAATGCCTCTTATTCCACAGGTCAGAAAGTTAATGTGGGTTTCTTCCAGTTGCCAAGTATGTCTGTTCCAAGTATGTATTCAGGAACCAAGGAAATAACCACAGGGTGAATTCCTGGACCGTTTGGCCTCTTTCTTGGTCAGGCTGGAGTTAACAACTCCATGTATGTCACCTGACTCATGTATCATGTATCGCCATAAACCTCTTTCTTAAATTAACTTCTGAACCACAGTGCCAGGAATTAAGGGCTGTTCAGAGACAATGTTTATTAATAACTATTTCATTTTTATGATATATAATACCTCTAATTAGTGGCTGCAAGTCTCTGGAGAAGGTTAAGAGGAGGGTATATGGTGTGACTTAACTTCTGCAAGGTCTTTTTACAAGGGACCTGGTTTCCACTTTATTCAGCCTACTTTGCATCTGTGAGCTAACTCAGATTTGGCAAGTGAGAAGGCTTTAAGTTCTTGGTGAAAAGTTAACTTGATGAGAAGGCTTTAACTCTGCACTATGTGTTGGTGACAGACTTCTGGCTACAAGACCTAGCATTTTTCCTGTTATATAAAATAAACATGGACTGCACACCTCTTTCGTTTCTGGGGCAGTGTAACCATTTAGCTGCTGCCAAACTATTTTGATGATAAGTACATCCTTGATGCCCTGTACAGCTAATGTACCCACCTTGTCTTTGGTGCTTAAGTATATCCTCTTGGACTGTGTTACCTTGGCTCTCATCATCTCCGTTGAAGCCTGGAAGCTCTTCTTGATGACCACATTCCCTGCACTCTTACCAGGCTCACAAAGGATAGTAATCACATACCTTTGTAAGGAAGGTAGATGTCATTCCTTCCTGCACTAATGCTCTCTGTGCTCTCTTGTGTAACATAGATGAGAAACGTCAGTATGAAATTCTCACATGAGAAGTCCAGTTCAGCTCCCTAAATCACTACATTCTTTCCTCCTTCCTTCCATATCAATGCCAAGAAAGCTCTGACATCTCAACCTTTAAATCCAGGTTTTGGTGCACCAATTAGATAATAATGATCACCACTTTCAGGTACATGAACTAGTGCATTAAATCTGTTCTCTCTGCTAAGTGTACCCATGTCAATTAATTTGTCCAGATGTGGCATTATATTTTACCCTGTGTGGTCAAATACTTCAGGAACCCACTCTACACGTGGTTCTTGAGTTTCTTCTGGATATGTAAGCTATTTCCTCTTGAGTCATAGTGTGTACCTGTCCCCCTGGATCATGCTGAGTTTTGACTCTAGTTATGAATCTAATGGCCAAAAGAGTTGGCTGTGGCGGTTCTTTGGGAAAATGAGCGTAACCCTTCAAGAATTTTTCCACATGAGATTATCAGAAGATTTTTAAGCCAAAGAGTGCTAGTGTTCTTAGACACTGGAAGGCAAGCTATTTCCACCTGTATCAGTTCAGTTCACTTGCTCAGTCATGTCCGACTCTTTGCGACCCCATGAATCGCAGCATGCCAGGCCTCACTGTCCATCACCAACTCCCAGAGTTCACTCAAACTCACATCCGTCGAGTCAGTGATGCCATCCAGCCATCTCATCCTCTGTCATCCCCTTCTCCTGCCCCCAATCCCTCCCAGCATCAGTCTTTTCCAATGAATCAACTCTTCGCATGAGGTGGCCAAAGTACTGGAGTTTCAGCTTTAGCATCATTGCTTCCAAAGAAATCCCAGGGCTGTTCTCCTTCAGAATGGACTGGTTGGATCTCCTTGCAGTCGAAGGGTTTCTCAAGAGTCTTCTCCAACACCACAGTTCAAAAGCATCAATTCTTCAGCGCTCAGCCTTCTTCACAGTCCAACTCTCACATCCATACATGACCACAGGAAAAGCCATATCCTTGACTAGATGGATCTTAGTCGGCAAAGTAATGTCTCTGCTTTTGAATATGCTATCTAGGTTGGTCTAACTTTTTTTCCAAGGAATAAGTGTCTTTTAATGTATAGGAGGTTCCTAATTACTAGTGGAGGGTTAGGGAGTAGGCAAGGAGTCAAACTTTTTAGTTTCATTTAAGACCAACTAGATGCTCCATTCAAATTTCAGGATTTTACTCTTTCCCCGTTAAGGTTTTAATTTTCAAATGAGAAGCTTGAGACTGAATTTAGCTGATTTTTGTAATTCAGCAGTGTACACAATTAAATTTTTAGTTTGACTTTCAGCAATGTCAGCTCTCTGGTTCTCACAGAGTGACTTAAGCTGAGTGTTAATGGACTTGAGCTTTTCATTTTCTAAGTGCTCAGTTGTCATCATTACTACCATAATGGTAGGTATCCTGTGCTGTACTATGTCATTCATTCATGTCAAACTCTTTGTGACCCTATGGACTGTAGCCTGCCAGGCTCCTCTTATCTGTGGGATTCTCCAGGCAAGAATACTGGAGTGGGCTGCCATGCCCTCCTCCAGGGGATCTTCCCGACCCAGATATTGAACTCAGGTTNTGTGCTGTACTATGTCATTCATTCATGTCAAACTCTTTGTGACCCTATGGACTGTAGCCTGCCAGGCTCCTCTTATCTGTGGGATTCTCCAGGCAAGAATACTGGAGTGGGCTGCCATGCCCTCCTCCAGGGGATCTTCCCGACCCAGATATTGAACTCAGGTTTCGTATGTCTCCTGCATTGGCAGGCGGATTCTTTACCATTAGCATCACTTGGGAAACCCAGTGGCGAATAAAGAGCCAGTTAAGTTCCAAAGGCATGTGCTTGAGTTGACACTTCATCACGATGAAACACAGCTGAAAGGTTCACTGGTTTCCTCAAACTGCTGTTTGCCATATATTACTAGCATCCCATTTGCTTGGCCAGGATCTCAGCCCTGTGCTTAATCCCCAGGACATGACCAAACCAGTCCCCAAATCTCATCTTTACTAGTTTATCATTTGGAACCATTCCCAGGATTATTTCTGTACCTATCTGGATTCATTTGGGAGTTGGAAACAACAGTTTGAATTGGTAAAATGTATTATACATAATTATTAAACTATGATAGAAGAGTAACTATAAAAATGTTAAGATAACACTAAATCTTCTAGGGCTGAAGGAGATTTCTCAAGGAAAGACAGCCTCTCTTCCAGAAGGTTCCCTAGGCAGGAGTTCAGACCTTATTGGAGAAAGTGGAGTTAGAGCCTATTAAATAACAGAGAAGTTCACTGGATTGCCTTAACCAGAGCTGGTTCACAGTAACTGGGCAGCAGAAAACAGTACTGAGTTATAGCCATGTTAAGCAGGGTAGACAGTTGTACATGAAAGATGGGGGCACTGCTCAGCAGGCCTGCATCACAAGGGCAATCACTAATCCCAGGCTCGGGCATATGGTTGCCCAAGGACGGCACACTCTTGTCATAAGCCTGGGATAAACACCACTGGATTTCCTTTTATATAATTGCTGCTATTGGACTATACGTTAAAAGCAAGAATAACTTGACTGACATGAAAAGGAAGAGAAGCCCCTTTCCTCCTGCAGTGTTCTTCCAGAGCTATATGTGAATAAAGCTTAAATAATGCTTACTGTGAAAGAGTAATACAGGCATACCTCAGGAAACAAGAAAAAAGTCAAATAAATAACCTAACTCTACACCTAAAGCAACTAGAAAAGGAAGAAATGGAGAACCCCAGAGTTAGTAGAAGGAAAGAAATCTTAAAAATTAGGGCAGAAATAAATGCAAAAGAAACAAAAGAGACCATAGCAAAAATCAACAAAGCCAAAAGCTGGTTTTTTGAAAAGATAAATAAAATTGACAAACCATTAGCCAGACTCATCAAGAAACAAAGGGAGAAAAATCAAATCAATAAAATCAGAAATGAAAATGGAGAGATCACAACAGACAACACAGAAATACAAAGAATCATAAGAGACTACTATCAGCAATTATATGCCAATAAATTGGACAACGTGGAAGAAATGGACAAATTCTTAGAAAAATACAACTTTCCAAAACTGAACCAGGAAGAAATAGAAAATCTTAACAGACCCATCACAAGCACGGAAATTGAAACTGTAATCAGAAATCTTCCAGCAAACAAAAGCCCAGGTCCAGACGGCTTCACAGCTGAATTCTACCAAAAATTTCGAGAAGAGCTAACACCTATCCTACTCAAACTCTTCCAGAAAATTGCAGAGGAAGGTAAACTTCCAAACTCATTCTATGAGGCCACCATCACCCTAATACCAAAACCTGACAAAGATGCCACAAAAAAAGAAAACTACAGGCCAATATCACTGATGAACATAGATGCAAAAATCCTCAACAAAATTCTAGCAATCAGAATCCAACAACACATTAAAAAGATCATACACCATGACCAAGTAGGCTTTATCCCAGGAATGCAAGGATTCTTCAATATTCGCAAATCAATCAATGTAATTCACCACATTAACAAATTGAAAAATAAATGCCATATGATTATCTCAATAGATGCAGAGAAGGCCTTTGATAAAATTCAACATCCATTTATGATAAAAACTCTCCAGAAAGCAGGAATAGAAGGAACATACCTCAACATAATAAAAGCTATATATGACAAACCCACAGCAAACATTATCCTCAATGGTGAAAAATTGAAAGCATTTCCCCTAAAGTCAGGAACAAGACAAGGATGTCCACTTTCACCGCTACTATTCAACATAGTTCTGGAAGTTTTGGCCACAGCAATCAGAGCAGAAAAAGAAATAAAAGGAATCCAAATTGGAAAAGAAGAAGTAAAACTCTCACTGTTTGCAGATGACATGATCCTCTACATAGAAAACCCTAAAGACTCCACCAGAAAATTACTAGAGCTAATCAATGAATATAGTAAAGTTGCAGGATATAAAATCAACACACAGAAATCCCTTGCATTCCTATACACTAATAATGAGAAAGTAGAAAACGAAATTAAGGAAACAATTCCATTCACCATTGCAACGAAAAGAATAAAATACTTAGGAATATATCTACCTAAAGAAACTAAAGATCTATATATAGAAAACTACAAAACACTGATGAAGGTAATCAAAGAGGACACTAATAGATGGAGAAATATACCATGTTCATGGATTGGAAGAATCAATATAGTGAAAATGAATATATTACCCAAAGCAATCTACAGATTCAATGCAATCCCTATCAAGCTACCAGCGGTATTTTTCACAGAACTAGAACAAATAATATCAAGATTTGTATGGAAATACAAAAAACCTCGAATAGCCAAAGCAATTTTGAGAAAGAAGAATGGAACTGGTGTTGGCAGCTCTTTGCTTTCTTGAGAGAGGCAGGTTGGATGCTCTGTGTGTAGAAGTGGAGTTTGTATAGGCTTTCTGATATAAGATTTTATCTCTACTTTACCCTTTTCCTCATGAATTCCATTTTTATATTTTTGTGCTGAGATTTTTTTCCCCATTCACCTTCCAGGATTTTAAATTTATTCTTTATAATGATTATTCTTAAATTGGTCCAATGAATATTTAAATTTGATAGTCTTTTTTTTTTGAACTTTCAGAAAGTCTTTTCATGCTTTAAATCTTCCATCTGTTTCAAAAATACCTGATTTTCTTTTTTCCTTCTTGATTCCTGACTCTTTTAGGCATATTTTGCTTTGCCTTCTTAAGGCTCGTTTTAATTTGGATGGTCAAATCCAGTTATTAGAATCCTTCCATTGCCAGAAATTCATGAATAATGGGTGTTATCATGGCCTCCATTTCTGTGAATATCACACTAACCAATAGTTCTATTAACTGGATAGTGTTTTCCCAGCTTTAGGAGTAGGAGGCAACTCACCTTACAGTAATAATCCCCTCTAGTTCCTCTGAGGCCAGGAATATAAAAACTTTAAGAGAACTGATATTTAAAATATCATTTTAACGTGTTTGTACCATTTTACTTACATATCACTATTATAGTACTCAACTTCAGACCTAGTTAGGTTATCATGTTAAACCGAAAAGTATACTTGTTGCAATTGCTTTCTATTTCAAAAACTGAATAATACAAAAGAAAAACAGAACAAGATTGGTATTAAGTAAAAGTATGAAAGTGGTTTATTTTTCTGAAAAATGACATTGAAATTATATTGCAATATGTGATTCTATTCCTAACTCCGAATAAAATCTGCCCTGTCACATGATGGGTCACAGCATTTATCCGAGTTTAAAAACAAATTTCTCTAAGCAATAATACAGTTCGGTAAAAGGACAGTGATAAGTTGATCAAATTGGCCGGAAACTGCAGTTAACACAAAAATCAACAACGAAGAGCAGCCTTTAGAGAACTCTGAATGAAGAATATTTTAGCTTATATCTGACGTTAAAATAACAGTCTAGTTTCATGGAATAATAAAAAACTGCTCTCAGTCTACCTATGTCATAGTTAGTGTTTTACTTGCATTCAGAGAAAACATGTATATGATATTAGTAAAAGCAGTGTTGAAAAAATATCTAAAATCTTTCTTTTAGGTTTATGACGCTTAGAGGCAAATCTAAAACTCATTTTAAACTATGACATTGACTGTTCTGTTCCACATTTTTTCAGTTTCCTGTTCTTATCCTTGACATTTATTTTTGCTTTAGTTTTTCTTTCTCAGTTTTTAAGCTAAACTTCTAACTATTATAAATTTATTATACTGTCCTATATTTGTAGAATGTTAAAACAGCAAATGTCATGATTTTTGTCACTTCACTGTTATCTATGATTCAGGTGCTGGCTTATGGTTTTCTCTTTGAGGATTTATAACTTCTCAGAGATTATCATTTTAATAAAGTCTTAGATTTAAACTTTTTATAATGAATTGAGGATAAGCCTGTCAGTGTCACAGTTTGAATTTTTGCATATCTTTTTCTATGCTACTATAAGTGCATGTGTGTGATATCTAAGAGTAGAATCATACAGTTTTCTTTTCACTTAACATATCACAAATATCTTTAAATCATTAGTGCTAACATATTGATATAGCTCATTTGTGTAGTTATATTTTATTCTGTACACATGTAATTTTGTGAAACATTTCTTTTATAAATATTTTAGATTGATATTTTTGCCCCAGTAAGCAGTACTTAAAGTATGCAGGCAGGTGAGTATTTTTTCTATGTAGGAAGAAGAAATATATAAATATTTATAGACAAGAGGGCAGATTTTGAAAGATATGACTGGCCACTTACCAAATTTATTTTTCCTTTTTCATAGTGGATAAAGTTCCAGAAAGGTAGTGGCGAAAACAGACTTCATGCTTCCCATTTATCTAGATATGGCTAGTTTATATGTTCTTGCTAATGAAGTATTAGACAAAGTATTATTCCAAAGCTGAATTATAAAAATCTGCCATGCTTTTCTATGTTTTTTCTTCCATTAGCTGGCTTTGGACTTCTCATGATCAACCTTGAAAGCATTTTATAGAGGATAACCTTATATGACCTTAAAAGGTGATAGAGGATGTTAGAGCCCCTGTCACTAGCTCCCAGAATGATTGTGTGACTTGTATTTTATATGTTCTTCTCTCTGAGAGATTGTGGGTGTATTATTAGAAATGTTTTTTTCTTGTAATCTTGGAGTAATACCTTTCTCTGCTCCTTAACTGAGGGCAACCAACATTTAAATGTAATGTATATTTCTTAAGGTAGAAGCTTAAATCATTGATTTAGAACTTTCTTTTATTATACAGTACATGGAGCTATAAATTTTCCTCTAAGCACTGTTTTACCTGCATTCTACAAATTTTGATATGTTGTACTTTCATTATCATTCAGTTCAAAATATTGCCTAATTACCAAAACATTTGGGATATTTCAGATAACGTTTTTGTTGTTGATGTCTAATTTAAATCCATAATATTCAGAGAATTTTCCGTGTTTTTTTTATCCTTACGAAGTCTTAGAGGCTTGCTGTTCGGTCTTTTGATGAATGTTTAGTGTGTAGCTAAAAGGAATGTGTATTCTGTAATTGTTGGTGTAGTGATTGTATGTTGATTAGATCATGCTTTTTAGCAATGCCATTCAAATCTTCTATATGTTTACTATTTTTTATGTTTGCTTCTTCCCTCAGTTACCATTAGAGGTGTAGTAAAAATCTCGCCTACGGTTGTCTATTTGCATATTTTTCCTTGTAGTTCACGTTTTGCTTTATGTATTTGGGGACGCAGTGCTGCTGCTGCTGCTAAGTCACTTCAGATGTGTCCGACTCTGTGCGACCCCATAGACAAGCAGCCCACCAGGCTCCCCCGTCCCTGGGATTCTCTAGGCAAGAACACTGGAGTGGGTTGCCATTTCCTTCTCCAATGCATGGAAATGAAAAGTGAAAGTGAAGTCACTCAGTCATGTCCGACTCTTTGAGACCCCATGGACTGCAGCCTACCAGGCTCCTCCGTCCATGGGATTTTCCAGGCAAGAGTACTGGAGTGGGGTGCCATCACCTTCTCCATTATTTGGTATATAAAAATTTGTAATCACTTTATCTTCCTGATTAGTTACCACTTTATTATTATAAGGTTTAAAAAAAAATCTTTGTCATATTCCTTTTCTTGATTTGTCTAATATAACAATCATAACAGCATTTTATAGTTAGTTTGCATGGTATACATTTATTCTCCATTTTACTATAACCTATATGTGCAGTTATATTCAAAGTATGTCTCTTGTAAATATCATGTGATTGATTTTTATTCAGTCTGGATTATCTGTGTTTCAGGAGTAGTCTTTATTAGTTTATTTGCTTGATTTTGGTTTAGTTTTCTTTGTGAAGTTTTTATGTTGCTTTTACTTGAAGGTATCTTTTTCAGGCTCCTCCGTCCATGGGATTTTCCAGGCAAGAGTACTGGAGTGGGGTGCCATCACCTTCTCCATTATTTGGTATATAAAAATTTGTAATCACTTTATCTTCCTGATTAGTTACCACTTTATTATTATAAGGTTTAAAAAAAAATCTTTGTCATATTCCTTTTCTTGATTTGTCTAATATAACAATCATAACAGCATTTTATAGTTAGTTTGCATGGTATACATTTATTCTCCATTTTACTATAACCTATATGTGCAGTTATATTCAAAGTATGTCTCTTGTAAATATCATGTGATTGATTTTTATTCAGTCTGGATTATCTGTGTTTCAGGAGTAGTCTTTATTAGTTTATTTGCTTGATTTTGTTTTAGTTTTCTTTGTGAAGTTTTTATGTTGCTTTTACTTGAAGGTATCTTTTTGCCATATACAAAATTCTATATGGCCAGTTTTTTATTTTTCCACCTTTATTGAGATATACTATATGTGTGTGTTGGGGGGAGGGGAATATTAATTCATCCATGAGAAAGGAGGAAATCCTGCCACTTGCAACAACTTAGATGAACCTTGAGGCCATTGTACTAGGTTCAGTACATCAGAGAAAGAAAGGCAAACACTGTGTAACACTTATATGTGGAATATTAAAAAAAGAAAAGATACTGAAGTTATTTCCATATTTTGACCATTGTGAATGCAGTGAACATAAGAGTGCAGATATTTCAATAAAAATCCTGATTTTATTTCCTTTATATATATACCCATAAGTGGGATTTCTGGAGTATGTGGTGGTTCTAGTTTTTGATTTTATGATGAACATCTGTACTGTTTTATGTAGTGGCTATACTAGTTGACATTTGCACTAACAGTGCACACTCTCACCAACACTTGTTATGTCTTATCTTTTTGATAATAGCCATTCCAAACTGGTGTGGTGTTAATACCTCATTGTGGTTCTAATTTGCATTTTCTTGATGATTAAATGATGTTGAGTGTCTTTTCATGTATTTCTTAGCCATTTGTATGTCTTCTGTGTAAAACTATTCAAATTCTTTGCCAGCTTTTTAATTGGATTGTTTTCTATTAAAGTTAGTGATTTATTAATTTGATTTAATATAGAAATACAGTTTTACATTCTATAGAAATGCAGCTGTTTTCTGTATGTTGGTTATGATTCCTGTAACTTACTTGTTGTGTCCTGCAACTTGTTGACTTGTTTTTTCATGGAGTCTTGAAGATTTTCTACATGGAAGGTCATTATCTGCAAAAACATTTTTTTATTGCTTCCTTTTCTATTTGGATACCTTTTATATACCTTTTAAAATACATTTTCTTTTTCTTGACTGATTGCTTTGGCTAGGAGAGTTGAATAGGAGTGATGATGAGTGCAGTTTTAATCTTTTATCTTATTCATGTGGTGTATCACATTTATTTTTGCATCTTGCACCATCCTTGCATCACTGGAACAAATCCTGCTTGGTCAAGGTATATGATCCTTTTAATATATTGTTGAGTTTGATTTGCTAATATTCCTACAGGATTTTTGCATCTGTGTTCATCAGGAATATTGGTGTTTTCTTGTGGTATACTTTTGTCTGGCTTTGGTATCAGAGTAATATTGGCCTTATAAAATGTGTTTGGAAGACCTCCACCATCTTCCTAGAATGTTTGTTAGAAGTCATCAGTGAAGCCTTCTGGTCCTGGACTTTGTTGCGAGGTTTTTAATCACTGATTCAATCTCGTTGCTAGTAACTGGCTAGTTCAGATTTTTTATTTCATCATGAGATGGTCTTACTAGGTTGTATGTTTCTAGGAATTACTCTTTTTTTTTTCTTTTTGGAATTACTCATTTTAAAAAATCAGGTTTAATTATTTATTTGAATATTTGGTCCCACCCTTGCAGCATGTGGGATCTTAGTTCCCTGACCAGGGACTGAACCCACACCCCCTTTGTTGGAGGGCAGAATCTTAACCACTGTACCTCTGGGGAAGTCCTGAAATTTAGTAATTTTTTTTCCTTAGGTTCTCTAATTTGTTGGCCTATGATTGTTCACAGTAGTCTTTCATCATCCTTGCTTTTTTGCGGAATCAGCTGTAATACCTCTTTTATTTCTGAGTTTGTTTATTTCAGTCTTCTTTTTCTCTTGTTGAGTCTAGATAAAGGTTTTGTCAGTTTTGTTTACTTTTTCAGAGAACCAGTTCTTAATTTCTGCTTGAATCTTTATTATTATATTTCTATCTCTCCACTTATTTTGAGCTTCGTTCCTTCAAGTTTCTTGAAGTATAAACTTAGGTTGTTAATTTTTCTTGTCGAGATCGGTGTTTATCGCAGCGAACTTCCTTCTTAGAACTGCTTTTGCTGTATCCCATAAATTTTGGTCTGTTTCCATTTTCATTTTTCCCAAGAGGAGAAAGCAATAGAGAGGAACTACAAAAACAGCCTGAAAACAGTTAATAAGGTGGCAGTCACACATACATATCAATAATTACTTTAAATGTGAATTCAGTAAGGTCTGTAATCAAAACATACAGTAATAGACAACAAATTTCTATTTATACCAATAAAAGTAATATATTCTGTATTCTTCAGTATAGTCATTGTATTCTTCAGTTTCAGAATTTGTTTGGTTACTTTGTTTTTTGTTTCTTTGTTGAACTCATTTTGTTCTTGTATTTTTTTTTCCTGATACATTAGTTTTTTATCTGTATTCTCTTATAGCTCTCTGACCATCTGCAGAGTAATTATTTTGAATCTCCTTGTCTGTCAAAGATCTGAATCGGCCAGTTATTGTAGGCTTCCTATGTTCTTTGGTAGAGATACATTTCCCCAATTCTTCATAATCTCAGTTGCTTTGTTTTCATGTCTGTTCATTTGAAGAAGCAGTTAACCTCTTCCAGAATTTATAGACTGAATTTGATAAGCGTCAGCCTTTCACCTCTGAGTTAGAGTACACTGGCACATGCTGTGACCCTGGGTATAGTGATGCAGGGTGCCAATGTGGGGAACATGTGGTAGTTTGGATCCCTGTGGGCAGGCATGTTGTGTATTTAGCTCAGGCCACTGGGCTACACACCATTGACAACTGTGTGGTTCTTGCTCAGCACTGAGAGGAACCTTGTAGTAGTTCTAAGCAGTGCCTTCACTAGGGATTTATCAGCTAGGGACCAAGGCAGGCTGTTGTAGAGGCCAGTTGCAGGCATACATACAGTGATGAGGGCCACTGCAGACAACAAGGATTGGTGCTAACTATGGTCTCCTTGGCTAAACTGGAGTTCCTGGCCATCAGTGTCATCTCCTGTGGTTGCACACACTCTGCCCACATGTGTACACTGCTTTGAAGGCTGGCAGAGGTCTTTGGGCTGGGTTGTGCAGTGCACAGCTTGGAGTGGCTGACTATAGGTAGACTTGTTGGTGTTGGCCAGTGACAGGAGGCAAGGCCTTATCTGGGCCCACAGGAAGCTATGGGGTGCCTTCGTTGTAGGTGCTCTCACTGGTGGCTGCATATCCCTCCCATCCCTTCTGTGCATGCTCACTGCAGGGGAGGCCAGTGATGGATGTCAGTCTGGTAGTGCAGACTGTCCCTCCACAGTTGGAGGGACAATCCCTGAGCATGAACACAGTGCTCTGGTTCAGTGTGGGGAGGTGGTGTTAGGCAGGTATTTTGTATTTGTTCAGCTGCAGCAGCCCCAGTTGGCTGCAGGTGTGGCTGTCTGGCTCCTTGGTGGGTAGAGATTCAGGGGGCTGGCATCTTAAACTCTCACAGCTGTAGAGAGCTATAACATATTATAATCTTTCCTCCCCCACTCCATTGTGTGTGTGTATGTTTATTTCTTTATTTTATATATTTATAAGATATAAAATATCCTTATTTATAAAATAGCCACTATAGTGGCTAAGTGTAGGTTTGGTATTGGCAGAAAAAGGTTACAGAGAGAGACTCAGGCAGTTGACATCAGTGAACACAAACACAAATACCTGTGGGGGAAAAGCTGGCAAGATCTGTAGGGGTCTACAGTGACTATGCTGGCCTTTGGCTTTCTCGTTGGTGAAATTTGCTGAGTTTGTCTGAAGAGCTGTTCTCTGTGTGACTGACCAGATTCCCCACTGTGAACCTGGGGAATCTGGTCAGTCACCCCACACTCCTTTTTTTGGTAGGAAGAGTTCTTTTTAGCTGTGGAAGGTTTCTTCTTAGCACTGAAGGGTGCCAGTTTGGGGGATGGGATGAGGCAGGCAAAATGAAGTTAACCTTCATTTTCTTCTAATGTGAATGTTCTCAGTTTTGTTGTTCTTAAAACTTCATAAGTGGACTATAGAGATCTCCTGGATCTTTTTTTGTTCTTGGATAGCTGTTCAGTCATTGGTTTGTTTGTTTATTTTTAAAAAAGATTTAGTTACTTATATATCGCTGTACCAGGTCTTCCTTGCTGCTTGAGTACTTTTTCTAGTTGCAGCAGGCAGGTGCTACTTTTCATTGGAGTGCGTGTGCTTCTCATTGCGGTAGCTTTTCTTGTTGTAGAGCATGGGCTTAGTTGCTCCGCAGCATATGGAATCTTTGTTCCTCGGCCTGGGATGGAATCCATGTCCCCTGCTTTGGCAGAATTCTTAACACTAGACCACCAGGGAAGCTCCAGACATTGATTTTTATGGGATGATGGAGAAGCTGGGTTTTATTCCAACCAATAGGCAGTTTTTCTTTGTTTCTTTAAATATATCATTCCGTTATTCACTGGCTTTTATTATTTTCTATGAGAAGTGTGCCATATATCTTATCCTTTTATCTCATGTATGTACCCTATGGATTTTTTTTCCCTCTTTATTAAATGTTCCCAGCTATTTAGTTTTGATGTACCTTATGAAGATTTTATTTTATCCTCCTCTTCACCTATCAGACAAGGCCAGTAAATTATGACAAGTTGTATCTTCCACATGCTTGTGTCCATACTTGGTAATGTCTGTAACAGTTATCAGTCTGCCAGTCTAAGAAAGGGTTATCTTTTTGGAGTTAACTTTAGATTCCTAGGATGAGATGATTGGATGGCATCATCAACTCAGTGGACATGAGTAAGCTCTTGGAGATAGTGAAGAATAGGGAAGCCTGGTGTGCTGCATTCCATGGGGTTGCAAAGATTCAGACACAGTTGAGCAACTACCACGACCATTGTATTTTCTTTATACTTTAAAAACAAAATCTACCAGATGCTAATGTGTTGAGAGAGAGTTGTTATATACAACAGCTTTTAATAAAGGGTCTTCCCCTTAAACATAGAAGGAAATATGATTGCTTCTTAGATCACTAAAGAAGAGAAATGTTCAATCAGAATGGGTTAAAATAAAAGGGCTGATGAGATTTAGAAGTGGTGATATATGGAGCACTGAATATCAGTATCGTATGTTGCTGGAGGAAGTGTATACCTGTTTTGGAAAATAGTGTGACATTGTATACTAAACCTCAATATATATATATATTGTTTGTTAATAAGTCGGCTACTAGATATGTATACAGCAGAAAAAATGTTTATGTGAGGATATGTGTATAGTTGTGCTCATAATAATTTCATTTGCAGTAGCCCTAAGATGGAAACAACTCTCACATACATCAATAGTAAATTGGATTATAAGATGTTAAGTCAATGCAGCGCTGTCCAGCAGTACAAACAAGGAATTACTAATAACACATAGTAACATGACTGAATCTCACTGATAAAGCATTGAAATAAATCAGACACAAAACATAATAGTATTGACATGAATTTCAAAAGCATATCTATTGTTAAGAAATAATAATTAAGCTATTTGCTTGCCAAATGGTTACTAACTAGAAGGGAACACGGGGCAGCCTGTTTTGGTTCTGGAAGTGTTTTTTATATTTGCATTTTGGTTATGGTTATACAGGTGCATGTATATGTAAACTTTCATCAAGGAATACCTTAAGATCTCTGGATTAATTATACATAGTTGTAGCTAAGTACAGAAATAAAAGTTTATTTAAAACTTTTGAAAAAGTAATTTTTATCTATTCCCTGTGCTTCTGCTTCACCCCCAGCAAAACTCTCGATAGTTATGCCTGGTAGTATGCTAAGTGGAATTACATTAAATTTATCTAACAATCTGGAAAGACTTTCTTGATGCAGCATGAAGCTTTTTTAATATGGAACTTATTTAAGTCATTTTCTATAACCTAAAGGTGTTTTTATAATGTTCTTCATTAAAATTTATGTAGTCCTTCAATTTGTTTTTAGATGATTTTAGTTGTGAGCAGCCTTCTCAATCCATTTATATTTCATAATATTGCTAATGTTCAAATTTGATTTTGTAGTTTTATCTTTTGTCAGTTGTAAAATTTTAAATTAATCTTTATATTGCATTAGTAGAGACTCAGTAGAAAAGGAGAATTGTCCTTATTGATATTTTACTAATTTTTGCATAAACTAAAATCTTTAAAATATGTGTTAAATGCTTAGGGATGCATCCTTGCCTCATTCTTCTTAGAGCTGAAAAGTGTTAAAGTTTCTACAAGAAATATGTTTTGGCCTTTGTCTTTATGTTGTTTACCAACATATCACATAACCCCAATTTTTCTAGATATGTTTTTATTAAGCATGACTCCAGGATTTTTATCAGATACCTTTTGAGATCTGGTATTATAATCATTTATTTTTCTTCTTTACATTGTTGATTAATTGAATTGAGTTCCTAATATTGAATCGTCCTTGTGTTCCTGGGAAAAATGTATTTTATTATATATGGTCTTAATTTTATATTATATATATAATTTAATATATATTATATATGTGATTTAATTAAGTAGTTTTCTTGTTTAAATAGCTACACATAGAAAACCAATAATTTATTGAAAATTCATTTGCTGTAATGTCAATTAAAATTTTTTTCTTTTTTTTCTTTTTTCCCCCCCCACAGTCTGTGGTTGATGACTGGATTGAATCATATAAACAAGACAGGGACATTGCACTTCTGGATTTAATCAACTTTTTTATCCAGTGTTCAGGATGTCGAGGTACAGAATGTTGGAATAAATGATGTACGCTGAGACTTTGTCAGTCCAGCAGTTTCAAATTTATTTACCTTGTGTTAATCATTTTATAATTCATTCTGGAATTAATTATTAGTCTTTTGTGGTAAAATTATTTTATTTAAAATATTTCTCTTTTTCCGACTTCAGTTTTACTCATAACAGATTTCTGAAATTTTAATGTTTTGAAGGAAATGTGAAATTAAGGATTTTGTGAATTGACCTTTTAGATCACAAGATTTTATAGTTAATGTTTACTGATATTATTTGTATCTGTGCTCTATGTTGTGAACTGTACCAGTTGCTAACATTCATTATTTTGAATCCTCATCTCATAAACAAAAGTGTTTGAATATGAAAATGAGGTTTAAATTTACAATCATTTGGAATCCATAGACAATTTGTTAAAAAGGAAAGTTATTTTTATAATATTAGTAGGTAACTGATAGAGACCTTTTTTCTCTCGAATAAATATTAACAGGTTAAATTGTACTGTATGGGATAAATCAGTTGGTAAACACCAGTCTTTGCTTATCAGTGAAGAAAAGTGATCTTCTATTGAGGTCACTGATCAAATTGATTTCTTGAAGGCTTTCTTACTTCTGATCAAGTTATCATTCACCATATTAATGTAAGAATTTTATCAAATATTTACAAAGTACCTAGGTTATTGTTCCAAAGTGTGTATATATATATATATACACTATCAAGACAGTCTCTGCCCCAGTAACTATTAGAATATGTTTAATTTTTATTTATTTTTTAAATAATTTCTGCTTTAATTTTTTAATGTCCTTTCTACTTTGAGTTTATCTGCTGTTTATTTATTTGGCCATGCCATGCAGTGTGGGGCATCTTAATTCTCCAGCTGGGAATCCAGTCTGTTGCCTGCTGCAGTGGAAGTGTGAAGTCTTGATCGCTGGACCACCAAGAAAGTCCCTGTTGAGTTTTTAAAGAAGGATGTTTAGCAGAGAAAAGGAGGGAAATATACCAGTAGTTCACTGAACTGCTCATTACCAGGAGACTAATAAAATTGGTTACAATTTAATGACTGTTTCAGCTTGGCAGTATATGTGCCAAGCTGTGTGTTTTACATACATTAGCTTGTTTGATATTGGTTTGACACTTTTATCAATCAGATATGATTTTTATTCTGTTGTTCAAGAAACTAAGGATTTAGGGCTTAGGTTAGTTTTTGGACATCATCCAGTTTTTAAGTGCCGAATTCATGATTTAGATTCAGGCTTGTTGCTATCTTTAGTCTCCATGTCTAACCATAAGGTGTGCTGTAGGAATGACAAGGAGGAGCTTCTGATTCAACCTAGGTTGTGTGTTTATGTGTATGTGTGAATATGGGGATATTTGTAAGAAAGTGCATCTCAAAGGAACAAACTTGATACTGAAACTGAGGTGTTGAGTCCAAGTTAACAGTTGGTATAAAAATTCCAGAAGAAGAGAAAGTACAGCACACTTTAGTGCATAAAGAGAGTTTGTGGCAGCAACCTGGAGCATAAAGTTAGATGAAGATTAGCAAGAGATTAGTTTATTTGAAGGAAAGTGAGTTTGTTAATTTTACAGTCTTAAACTGGGAAAGGCAATTACTGAGTGAAGTGCATTACATATGTGGTCTTGTCTAATCTATGTAAGGGTCCTGTTAGAATGAGTTTCGATTTTAAATGGTAGTCTTAAAATTTTTGCTTTTGTAAATTGTTTGTATGGTTCAAAAACAAAAACAAAACACACACACACACACTCTTGCCTGGAAAATCCCATGGATGGAGTAGCCTGGTGGGCTGCAGTCCGTGGGGTTGCTAACAGTCGGACAGACTGAGCGACTTCATACTGCAAGTGACAGAGGACCAGATATCCAGGAGGTAGGACAAGAGCCATGGCTGATTGAAAAGAGCCAAGAGTGTGAAATAGGAGGAAACAAGGTTTCACTGGTTCATGTGAAAGACTTGGCAAATGTCATCTGGCTTTGTGTGTAGTGATTGAGATGTGGGTTAGAGGAGCAGGCCCTGTTGCCCAGGATGAGCAAGAGAGGAGAAGAGAGAGGAGACTGAAGCTTGAAAATCAAACATGAATGTCTAGTATTGTCTATGTATGTCAAGTATGTCTACTATTGAAGAGATGTAAGTCCTGTCAATTTTTCTGCTCCTTCCTGAACTTAATTAGAGTTGTAAAAGAGGGAAGGTCTGCACTATGCTAGCACCTTATTCTTTTGTCCAGTGAACACTGATTTATAATGCCATTTCTTTGTAAACAGAGGATGTACTTTGTATGATTGAAGTCTTCTAATTTACTGTTCCATATAAACTTTTGGTGCTGTTCTGTGCCCTGGCACATGGGGCTTGGCAGGCTCTGTTCAGCTGCACAGTGCAGTGCATGGGGATCTGCTGTTGTCTGGGCCCTGAGTTACATCTTAAATCTGGGTTCACATCTGAAGGGTTAACTCTAGTTGGATTTAATTCAATCATCTTGCTCTTTGTCTTCAGTTTGTCCCATGTTCTTTCTTTCTATGTCTCTTTTTATCCCTGACTTCTTTGTGACTGAGTAATTTTTCTGATTCCCTTTTATATCCTTTGTCACTTTATTAACTGTAACGATTTTTAAGTGGCTTTAAGATCCATGGTATGCATATTTAACTTGCTAGCCTATAATTATTAATTATGATAATATTAAATTTTTTTATTCATTTATCATTTCTTTGCCTGTACTGGGTCTCAGTGTGGCATGCAAAATCTTTCTTGTGGTAGGGACTTTCTATTTGAGGAGGGCAAGCTCAGTACTTGCAGCGTGTAAACTGTATTTGAGACATGCAGGCCTAGTTGCTCAGTAGCATGTGGGATCTTAGCTGTGTGGCAAAGGAACAAAGCTTTACCATTTGCAAATGCTTTGCATTGCAAAGCAGATCCCTAACTACTGGACCACCAAGGAAGTCACAGTATTTACCTTTTAATACATATTACATATATATCCTTTGGGGTACTATTCATTACCCCTGTAGATCCAGAGTTTCACTTGGTTTTAAATTCCTTCTGACATGAGACCTTTTAAAAAATATTTATTACATTATTCTGTTGGTGGTGATGCAGTCTTGTAGTTGTTGTATGTCTGAGAATGTATTTTATCTTGTTTTTGATATGTATTTTTCTTGTTGAGATGGCTGGATGGCATCACGGACTTGATGGACATGAGTCTGAGTGAACTCCAGGAGATGGTGATGAGCAGGGAGGCCTGGCGTGCTGCTATTCATGGGGTTGCAAAGAGTCAGACATGATTGAGAGACTAAACTGAACTGAACTGAAGAGTAGGAAATGTATGCTCTTTTCTTCCTCACCCCTCTCACACAGAAGATACTGGTGTATAGAGAATTTTCTTGTTTTTCTGCCTTCTTTCCCTTCCCTTACATTTCTCCTCTTCCTCCTTTTCCCTTCCTTTTCTTCCCTTTCTTCCCTCCTCTCCATTTCCTCCCTTCCCTTTCCCTCTTTTCCAGCATCAAAGCATTCCTTTTTATGTATGTACAACAATTTATTTAACTTGTTGTCTGTTAACAGCACATTGACTACTATCTGTTGTCTTTTGCTCTTACAATGAGTAATTTCGTGTGTACCTCATTTGTTCTTTGTGGCAGAATGAATATCTGTAGGTTATTATATTTTTAATTATATTAGATATTGCCAAGTTTCCTGTTATGGATATTCTGTTCATTTTACTCTTATCAGTAATATATGAAAACAATCTGTTTCTATTTGGTCTTTTCAACAAAGTGTTTTTATCAAATTTTTTTATTGGTCTTATGAATGATTTAAAAATACATCGTATTTTTTTTTTAATTGAGGTGAAATACACTTAAACAGTTAACCATTTTAAAATGGGTGGTTCAGTAGTTTTTAGCACATAAAAACATAATAGTGTTGTACAGCCACCTCTTTCTGGTATCAAAACTTTGTTATCATCCCAGAAGAATACTTATCATTAACTAGTCACTCCACATTAGCCTCTTCCCTGCAGTCCTTGGCTACCTCTAATCTGCTTTCTGCTCCTATTTTCTAGTCATTTTATGTAAAAGGAGATTGTACAGTATGTGACCTTTTGTATCTGATTTCTTTAATTTAGCATATCTTTGAGATTTCTCTAAGTAGTAGCATATTTTGATAAAACGCATTTCATTGTATGTATATATTACAGTTTATCCTTTCATCCATTGATGGACACTTGGAGTTGCACTTTTTGGTTGTTGTCAATATTGCTACTGTGAATATTTATGGTCAGGTATCTATTTGAGTACTTATTTTTTAATTCTTTGGTGTAAATACCTAGTAGTGAAATTGCTGGATCATATGCTAATTCTATTTTAAGTTTTTGAGAAACTGCCAAACTGTTTTCACAGCAGCTGCACCATTTTAAATTCCAGAAATATATGAAGACTCTTATTTCTCCACATCCTCTAAAACACTTTTACTTTCTAGTTTTAAAATTTTAATGTCCTATGGGGTATGAAGTGGTATTTTTTTAATGGTTTTGATTTGCATTTTCTTTATTACCAGTGACTTGGAGACTTTTTGTGTTTTGGGCAATTTGTATGTCTTTTTTGAAGAAATGTGTATTTGAGTCCTGTGCTTATTTTGAAATTAGATGGGTTTTATTTTTGCTATGAGTTATTGTATTAGATTTCTTTGTATATTCATGATATTAAATCTTTTATCAGATACGTAACATGGAACTGTTTATAACTTGCAACTACTCCCACACGGTGGGTTGTCGTTTCCTTTTATTAAAGATGTCCTTTGATGGACAAAAGTTTTAAATCTTTGTGAAGTCCAAGTCTTTTTTCATTTCTTTTGCTTATGCTTATGGTATCAAATCTTTGAATCCGTTGCCAATTCTAAGAGCATGAATATTTACCTCCATATTTTCTTCTAATAATTTTAGAACTTATATGTAGGTCATTGATCCATGGTTAAGTTTTGTGTTTGGATGTTTTTAATTTGTATTTCTCTCACGTGTGTGACTTGAGAGCCATTTTTATTTCTTTTGTTTTCAGTTTTCTCTTCATATCCCTTGCTACTTTTCCTTTTAGCTATCTTCATAGTTTCTGAAAAGGCATTTGACAAAACAGATTTTAAAACATTTTAGTATATCAGACTGAGATGCATATTTCCTTAACATGTTTAAAAGAGAAAGCTCACTGTCTCTTATGTTAGTGCAGTATAATAAAAATCTAAAATAGATTCAAGTACCTGTGAACCTGTAGTAAGCAGATACTAACTAGCACATAGGAAAGAAGACAGCTGCAAGATAAAACTATACAATATATCAGTTTTCATCTATGAGATTGAAATAATTATAAGTTATAATCTCTGTTCTTTAGGCTGTGAGGAAACAGATACTCTTACATTATTTGTTGAAAAAAAAACTGGATACATATCTCATAGATATAAATTTGACATTATCTACCAAAACTCCCTCGTAGCTCAGTTGGTAAAGAATCTGCCTGCAGTGCAGGAGACCCTGGTTCAATTCCTGGTTCAAGAAGATCTGTTGGAGAAGGCACAGGCTACCCACTCCAATATTCTTGGGCTTCCCTTGTGCCTCAGCTGGTAAAGAATCCACTTGCCATGCGGGATACCTGGGTTGAATCCCTGGGTTGGTAAGATCCCCTGAGAAGGGAAAGGCTACCCACTCCAGTATTCTGGCCTATACAGTCCATGGGGTTGTAAAGAGTCGGACATGACTGAGCAGCTTTCACCAAAACTTCATATGTTCTTATCTTTTGACCTAGCCATACTGTTTCTGGAATTTTGCCATGAAGATATATTTCCATTTTACAAAAATGAATGCACAAGGTTGTTTAGTAACATATTATTTATAGTAGTAAAATATTGGAAACAACCTAAATGCCAATGTATAGGACAGTGATTGAATAAACTATGGGAAAACTTATTCAGTGGAGCATCTTGGCATGGTAAAAAATTATGAGGAAGAACTGTGTGGGCTAATGCAGGGAGATTTTCAGGATACATTTATTTTTTTTTTAAGTGCAAAAGAGTGTCTAAAAGTATTCAATATTTTTAGAGGAAAGAAGGGAAATAGTAGAATATACACATGTATCTGGTCATTTGACCATAAAGAAACAAAGGAAAGATAAGACACAGAATAATAATTGCCTACCTATAGGGTATTAGTGAAGTTGCTCAGTTGTGTCCAACTCTTTGTGACCCCATGGACTGTAGCCTACCAGGTTCCTCCGTCCATGGGATTTTCCAGGCAAGAATACTGGAGTGAGTTGCCATTTCCTTCTCCAGGAGATCTTCCCTACCCAGGGATTGAACCTGGGTCTCCTGCATTGCAGGCTGACGCTTTACTGTCTGAGCCACCAGAGAAGTCTCCTGTAGGTTATGTGTGTATGTAAATGGAGTGGAAAGCTTACAGGGAATTGGGATGGAGGGATGATACTTACTGGAATATACTTTTTGAACAGTGTTGACTTTGGAAGGTATCTTCATGTTTCATATACTCAGACAAAAGGAAAAATCAGTGACGATGGATGGTAAATCCAAGACTTGGATGCACTCAGAATAGATGAATCATGCATATATAACACATGCTGAAGAGTATAAAAAGTACAAACTAAAATTTGAACTCAGTGCTTATACTCCAACACTAGTGGGGGAAAGTGAAAAACATAATATTTATTTCCTCAGATTGTCTCCTTACAAGATATGTATTATGAATAAAATGGTACTTTACCTGTAAAAACTTAATAGACACCACCTTAAAGAAATGATAAAAGTAAACAGTGCCAACAGTTATTTAACCAGTTGATAGCATATCCTTCATGGTAGGCACTTATAAGAACTCAGCCTCATTTTTTGTATTATTCTAGCCTATAGTACAGAGTCTGAAACTACTCATGAGAAAACAGTGGGCATGCTCTAGTTGAGGTGTATTTTTCATAATAACTTTCCTGTACTCTGTAAAAGTGTCCCTGTCATTAAATAGAAATGACTAAGAAAACTGTTCCAGAACTTAATGCAATACACGATCTTAGATTTTTCTTTTGATGTAAACATTATTGAGACAAATACTACTAAAATCAGTTCTGTGATTTAGAACATATATATTATATTGTTAATTTCATCATTCTGATCATTATTCTGTAGTTGTATTAGATTTTTGTTTGCTTTGGGGAAATATATACAGGAGTATTGATGATATGTAAAGGGATATGTGAAGGGGGAAAGGATAAAAAAGGTAAAATGTTTACATCTGAGAATTTGGTGATGGATATTCAGAATCCCATGTACTTTTCTTACAACTTTTTTGTAAATTCTGGAAAGTGAGAAATGGAAGGATGAAAAATCCTTTTAATCCCAAAGACAACATCATGCTCAAGGGAATATAGTAGAATAATTTTCACTGTAGTCAAGGAAGACAGAGATGCCCTTTTTCACAACTGTCAGTTAATATTGTCCATATAAGCCAGCATATTTGTGGTGAAGCCAGTAAAGTGAAGTATGTATGATCACTATTGGAGAGTAGTATTGAAAGTTGAGAAATTTGAAGAGAAACAGTTTGTGAAACTAGTAAAAACAATATAATAATTCTGAAAGAGATCAAAATGGCAAGAGTATGAGGATGCTGAGCTCCCTTCTCCCTGATGGACATCTCAGAAATACAGGACATGTGTGGCTACTGTTACTGAAACAAACTGTACACTGATAGAACAGCCTTTCTGGGACCAAGACTGCAAAGAAAGGTTCACACGAAGTTGAGCAGGAAGAGAGCAGAAATGATCCGTTCTGGACTGGCACCCCTAGCAAGGAGAGTATATCACAAGCTCCGGGACCCTTCCTAGGGTGTGAGGCATTTGAGCTGCATATTTGGCAGCCCAGATTCGGGACCCATTACCAGGAAGGTGAATCCCCTTAGCCACTTGGGATAGTTGCATTAAAACACTTGTTTCCACTCAGGAACAAGGTGGAGGAAGCAGATTTAAAATGACCTGAGACTGACTGATTTCCTGCAACTGTCCCATTCACACTCTAGCTTGCACTGGGTACTTGCTCTGGCCCCCCTTCCTCTCACACCGTACTCTACTAGGGTGAAGGCTGCCATTGGCAAGTAGGGTGAGGACTTGGAGATTTGTAGCTAGCTCAGACTCAGTCTTATGTCGGAACAGAGCAAGGGCAGTCCAAGACTGGATGGCTTCACAGTTGAATTCTACCAAACATACTAAGAATATCTACTACCTGTCCTTCTCAAACTTTTCCAAAAAGTTGAAGAGGAGGAAACATTCATAAGTTCATTCTGTAAGGCCACTTATGCACAAAGACTGGCCCTACCCCAAATACAAGCCAATATCTCTGATGACTATAGCTACAGAAATCTCCAGAAAATATTAGAAAACCAAATTCAGCAATCATCAAAAGGATCATACACCAAGATCAGAATTCACCAATCAGAAGGATCATACACCAAGATCAAAATTCAGCAATCAGAAGGATCATACACCAAGATCAGAATTCAGCAATCAGAAGGATCATACAGCATGATCAAAATTCAGCAGTCAGAAGGATCATACACCATGATCAAATTGGTTTTATACAGGGATGCAGGGATGGTTCAGCATTCATAAATCAATATACCACATTCATAAAAATAAAATTACACAATCATTTCAGTAGACAGAATTCAGCATTCATTCATGCATGATAAAAACTCTTTATCAAACATGAAAGTTGCTTAGTCGTGTCTGACTCTGCGACCCCATGGACTATGGAATTCTCTAGTCCAGAATACAGGAGTGGGCAGCCTTTTCCTTCTTCAGGGGGTCTTCCCAACCCAGGGATTGAACCCAGGTCTCCCACATTGGATGTGAATTCTTAACCAACTGAGTTATCAGGGAAACACACACAGCTTTTAGGTTAATGCAGAAGTAATAGCGGTTTCAGAGCCTGAATTTTAAATCATTATAACGAGGTGCAGCTGCATCTTTATTAAACAAAAGGGGAGCCATTAACAGTCAACGCATTTTTTGCCAGTGAAAAATAAGTTTACTCCTGTAGCATAAATATCCATGCTTTGGGATTCGGTGAACTCTTGGAAAGCATTATCTGTGTCCTGCTGGCTGTGGAAACATTTTCCTTGCAAAAAGTTGCCGAGATGCTTGAAAAGAGGTAGTTGGTACCAGTGAGAGGTCAGGTGAATATGGCTGATGAGGCGAAACTTTGTAGCCCAGTTTATTCAACTTTTGAAATGTTGGTTGTGTGACCTGTGGTCAAGCATTGTCATGGAGAAGAATTGGGTGGGCTTTTTCGTTGACCAGTGCTGGCTTCAGGCATTCCAGTTTTTGGTGCATCTCATCAATTTTGTGTACATGAGTAAAAAAAGTCTTATATTTGTGTTTCCAAAATTTTTATTTCTGAACTTTAGGTATTAAAAGAAATCATCATAAGTAGAGTCTTCATTTTTTCTTAAGTAGACTTTATTTTTTATAGGAGGTTGAGGTTTACAAAAAAATTAAGCGAAAATTACATAGTTCCCATATACCCTCTTTTCCCCTCAGTCTCACCTGTTAATATCTTGTACATTTGTTAAAATTGATGAAAAAGTATTGATATATTATTAACTAAAGTCCTTAGTTGAAATTAGGGTTTGTCCACTGAAAAAACTGCACAACCTAAAAGTTGAGAATTAGGTTTTATTTTGTGGACTTGCTGAGGACCTAACCCTAAAACAGCCTATGAGATAGCTCAAAGGGACTACTCCAAAGAGGTAAGGGAGGAACCAGGATATATAGGAGTTTTTGCACCAAAACCCAAATATTAGTATTTTATTTTGTCTTGTTTTTTAATTGGAGGATAATTGCTTTACAGTATCGTGTTGGTTTCTGCTGTACAAAAACTTGTATCAGCCATAATTATATATAACCCCTCCATCTGGACCTTCCTCCCACCCCACTGCATCCCACCCCTCTAGGTCATAGCAGAACCCTGGCTGGCATCCATGTGTTGTTATATAACAGCTCCCACTAGATATCTGTCTTAAACACAGTAGTGTGTATGTCAGGGCTACTCTGTCAGTTCGTCCCACCCCCTGCTTCTACCACAAGTTCATTCTCTACATCTGTGTTTCTATTCCTGCTCTGCAAATAGGTTCAGCGATACTGTTGTATCTTTTTTCCATATATGTACATTAATATACAGTATTTTTCTCTTTCTGACTTAGTTCACTCTGTATAACAGGCTTTAGTTTCATCCACCTCTGTTCATCTGACTCATGTTTGTTTGTTTATGGCTGAGTAATATTCCATTGTATATACATGCCACACCTCCTTTATTGTTCGTATGTTGATGAACAGCTAGGTGGTTCCCATGTCCTGGCTAGTTAACATAGTCCTGCAATGAACATTGGGGTACATGTGTAAAAATTATGGTTTTCCCAGGTCTGTGCCCAATAGTGAGATTGCTGAGTCAGAGAGTAGTTTTACTTCTAGTTTTTAAGGACTCTCCATACTATATCAATTTACATTGCCACCAACCATGCAAGAAGGTTCCCTTTTCTCCCCATCCTCTACAGCATTTATTGTTTGTAGATTTTTTAATGATGGCCATTCTGACTGGTATGAGATGGTACCTCACTGTAGTTTTGATTTGCATCTCTGTAATAATGAACAGTGCTGAGCTTCTTTTCATGTGTTTATTGGCCATCTGTATGACTTCTTTGAAGAAATATCTGGTTAGGTCTTCTGCCCTTTATGGGATTGGGTTGTTTGTTTTTCTGATAATTAGCTGCATGAATTGCTTGTTTATTTTGGAACTTCTTTGTTGCTTCACTTGCAGTTATTTTCTCCCATTCTTAAGGTTGTCTTTTCACCTTTCTTATACTTTCCTTTGCTGTGCAAAAGCTTTTAAGTTCACATAGATCCCATTTGCTTATTTTTTTTATTCCCATTACTCTAGGAGGTGGGTCACAGTTTTGCTGTGAATTATGTCAAAGAGGGTTCTGCCTGTGTTTTATAATTTACATTTTCTGAACTTACTATGTCAGTCATTAATCCATTTTGAGTTTATTTTTGTGTATGGTGTTGTTAAGTGTTATAATTTTATTCTTTTTTTTTTTAAATTTTATACTTTTACTCATAGCTGTCCAATTTTCTCAGCACCACTTACAGAAGGGACTATCTTTTCTCTATTGTATATTCTTCCCTCCTTTGTCAAGGATAAGGTGCCCATCAGTGTGTGAGTTAATCTCTGGACTTGCTGTTGCATTGATCTATATATATATATATTTTTTTTGCCAGTACCACACTGTCTTGATTACTGTTCCTTGGTAGTATAGTCTGAAGTTAGGAAGGCTGATTCCTCCAGCTCTATTTTCTTTCTCCCGATTGCTTTGACTATTTGGAGTCTTTGGTGTTTCTATACAAACTGTGATATTTTTTCTTCTAGTTCTGTGGAAAATGCCATTGGTAACGTGATAGGGAATGCATTGAATCTGTAGATTGCTTTGGGTAGTATAGCATTCCCATCCAAAAACATGGTATATCTCTCCATTTGTTTGTGTGATCCTTGATTTCTTTCATCAGTGTTTTAAAGTTTTCTGTATACAGGCCTTTTGTCTCTGTAGGTAGTCTTATTCGTATATATTTAAATCTTTTTCTTGCAGTGATGAGTAGGATTGTTTTCTTAATTTCTCTTTCTGATTTTCCGTTATAGGTTTACAGGATTGCAAGAGATTTCTTTTTAATTTTGTATCCTGTGACTACTGAATTCACTGATTACCTCTAGTAATTTTCTGGTGGCATCTTTAGGGTTTTCTATGTATATAGAATTATGTCATCTGCAAAGAGAGACAGTTTTACTTCTTTTCCAATCTGGATTTTTAAATTTCTTTTCCTTATCTGATTGCCTTGACCAGAACTTCCCAAAACTATATTGAATAATAGGGGCGAGAGTGTGTACCCTTGCCTTGTTGCCAGTCTTACAGGAAATGCTTTCTATTTTTCACCACTGAGAATAATGTTTATTGTGGGTTTGTCAATGTAGGCCTTTATTATGTTGAGGTAGGTTCCCTATATGTGCACTTTCTGGAAAGTTTTTGTCATAAATTAGTGTTTTGTTTTGTCAGAAGCTTTTTCTGCATATTGAGATGATCATATGGTTTTTATTGTTCAGTGTGTTTATATGGTATATCACATTGATTGATTTGTGTCTATTGAAAAATCCTTTCATACCTGGGATAAACCCAACTTGATCATAGTATATGATCTTTTCAATGTATTGTTGGATTCTGTTTGTTAGTATTTTGTTGAGGATATTTGCATGTATGTTCATCAGTAATATTGGCCTGTAATTTTCTTTTTTTGTGATGTCATTGTCTGGTTTTGGTATCAGGGAGATGGTGGCCTCGTAAAATGAGTTTGGAAGTGTTCCTCCATCTCACTTTTTGGAAGAGTTTGAGCAAGATAGGTGGTTAGCTCTTCTGTAACCATTTGATAGAATTCTCCTATGAAGCCATCTGGCCCTGGGCTTTTATTTTTTGGAATATTTTTTATCACAGTTTTCATTTCTGTATTTGTGATTAATCTGGTCATATTTTCTATTTCTTCCTGGTTCAGTCTTGGAAGGTTATACTTTTCTAACAATTTGCCCGTTTCTTGAAGATTGTCATTTTATTTGCATATAGATGCTTACAGTAGTCTCTATGATCATTTGTTTTTCTGTGTTGTGTATTATTAGTTCTCTTTTTTTCATTGCTAATTTTATAGATTTGAGTCTTCTCCCATTTTTCTTGATAAGTCTAGCTAGTGGTTTATGAATTTCATTTATCTTGTCAAAGAACCAGCTTTTAGTTTTATTCATCTTTGCTGTTTTTTTCTTCACTTCTTTCCGCTATAATTTTCATGATTCTGTTCTTTCTACTGACTTTGGGGTTTTTTCGTTCTTTTTTAGTTCCTTTAGTTGTTAACCTTATTGGCATCCCTTTGTATTTTATCTGTTGCTTTTCCCTTGCTGCTTTTAATAATTTTCTTTGTGTTAATTTTTGTTAGTTTGATTGATATGTGTCTTGTTGTATTCCCTTGTAGCTCAACTGGTAAAGAATCTGCCTGCAATGCAGGAGACCTGGGTTCGATCCCTGAGTTGGGAAGATCCCATGGAGAAGGGAAAGACTACCCACTCCAGCATTCTGGCCTGGAGAATTCCAGGGACAATCCAGTCCCTGTGGTCGCAAAGAGTCAGACACACTGAGTGACTTTCACTTCACTTCACTTGTTGTATTTCTCATTTGGTTTATCCTATTTGAGACTCTCTGAGTATCCTGTACTTGGGTGGCTATTTCCTATGTCAGGGAAGTTTCCAATTATAATCTCCTCAAATATTCTCTCATATCCTTTCTTTTTTTTCTTCTTCTTCTGAGGCCTCTGTAATTTATATGCTTGTGTATATAATGTTGTCCCAGAGGTCTCTGTAACTGTCCTCATTTCTTTTCATTTCTTTTTTCTTTATTCTGCTGCTGCTGCTAAGTTGCTTCAGTCATGTCTGACTCTGTGCAACCCCAGAGACTGCAGCCCACCAGGCTCCCCCATCCCTGGGATTCTCTAGGCAAGAACACTGGAGTGGGTTGCCATTTCCTTCTCCANTCTGCTGCTGCTGCTAAGTTGCTTCAGTCATGTCTGACTCTGTGCAACCCCAGAGACTGCAGCCCACCAGGCTCCCCCATCCCTGGGATTCTCTAGGCAAGAACACTGGAGTGGGTTGCCATTTCCTTCTCCAATGCTTTAGTTATTTCCACCATTCTATCTTGCAGCTTAGTTACTTGTTCTTTTGCCTCAGTTATTTTGCTATTAGTTCCCTCTAGTGTAGTATTTATTTCAGTTTTTGAGTCATTCATCACTGATTGTCTGTTCTTTAGTACTTCTAAGTTCTAGTTACACATTTCTTGTATCTTCTCTATCAGATCTCCATTCTATTATCAGTGCTTTCCTTCTGTTTCCCAGATTTTAGATCATCTTTGCTGTCACTACTCTGAATTTTTTCTCAGATAGACTGCCTATTTCCTCTTCATTTTTTTTTGGTCTTGTTGGTTTTTACCTTTCTCCTTCATCTTCTGCATATTTCTCTGTTTCTCATTTTGTTTAACTTATTGAATTTAGGGTCCCCTTTCCACAAGCTTCAGGGTCATAGTTCATCTTAACTTGTAGCATCTCTGTCCAGTGGGTTGGGTTTGGACCAGTGCCTTGTGTAGTCTTCCTAGTGAGGGGTCTTGTGCCCGTGTTCTGTTAAGTGGATCTAGATCTTCTCTTTCTGATGGACAGTGCTGCTTCCACTGTGTGTTTTGGGGAGTCTGTGAGTTTAGTATGGGTTTACACAGCCTGGCTGTTAATAGGTGGGGTTCTGTTCCAATTTTGCTAGTTGTTTGGCATGAGGCTTCCAGCACTGGAGCTTGCTGGATGTTCAGTGGAACCAGGTTTTAGTGTTGTCAACTAAAATGATGCACAATGTGAGAGTTCCAAATTAAATTTTATTTGGGGCAAAATGAGTATAGGGGCCTGGAGATAGCACCTTAGACAGCTCTGATAAACTGCTCCAAAGAGGCTGTGGGGAAAGGTCAGTATATAAGATTTTGGTGAAGGGAAGTTACGTGCAATCAAGTACCTACTTTATAAAAGGTTTTCTGCTAGGCACAAGGAGCTGATGTCATCATGAAGGGATATAGTGATTTTCTAGATGTGAAAAGATACAAGCTTTGGAATCTTAAAGTAGTTCCTGAAAATATCTAACTATCTGAAGACCTGTTCCACCAGTTTCCCTGAAGCAGAGTGCCTCATTCTTCACCCTAAATTCCCTTAGGATCTACTGAAGGTCAGTAGCTTCAACAGCACAGACAGGGTTCAGTCACCATGAAGCAGATGACAAAAGCCCTTGTTGTTCACTTGCTGCCAAGTGCTTTTGGGAAGTACCAGTTTGTAGTTGTCAGGCAAGTGTTGGTATGTAGTTGACAGTGTTGAGATGGAGGCCTTTTGGAGAACTCTTGAAGCCATTTACCTTGGACTGGGACTTGACCCCTGTGCTGGAACTTGAACCCAGCCAAAACCCATCTTGGGACTTGAACCCACGTGGTTGGACTGGAACCTGGCCAAAACCATTTGGGACTTGAACCCGTAAGACTGGAAATCTAACCCACCCAAAATCCATGGTACCTGGTTTCAGGACCTAATGTTAGCTCAGGTTCTTGATGTCTTATCTCTGAAAGAATTCAGTGAGACAAACTGATGGGTTAGAAGTGGTTTATTCAGATTCAGAGAGAAACATACTTCACAGATAGAGCGTGGGACATTCCAGAGAGTGAGTGCGGCTACGAGATGTGGCCTGGTTAGTTTTTATAGACTGGGTAATTTAGTATGCCAATTACTGGGAGGATTATTCCAACTATATTGAGGAAGCGGGGGAGATTTCCAGAAATTGGGCCTACTCCTTGGTCTTTTGACAGTGCCTTAGGACTGTCCTTGGTATCTCTAATTTTACTGAAGAGATCTGTAGTCGTTCCCATTTTTATTGTTTTCCTCTAATTCTTTGCATTGATCACTGAGGAAGGCTTTCTTATCTCTTCTTGCTTTTCCTTGGAACTCTTTATCCAAATGGGTATCGGTTCAGTTCAGTTCAGTTCAGTCATATCCAATTCTTTGTGACCCTGTGAACTGCAGTACACCAGGCCTCCTTGTCTATCATCAATTCACGGAGTTTACTAAAACTTACATCCATTGAGTCAGTGATGCCATCCAACCTTCTCATTCTCTGTCGTCCCCTTCTTCTCCCCTTTTCAGTCTTTCCCAGCATCAGGGTCTTTGAAAATGAGTCAGCTCTTGGCATTAGGTGGTGAAAGTATTGGAGTTTCAGCTTCAACATCAGTCCTTCCAATGAACACCCAGGACTGATCTCCTTGTAAAAATAAGCATTTCCAAATGCTTATTTTGCAATTAAAATTTTTATTTTGATTAAAAGAAATATAAAAGTCATAACTTTTTTTTTAGAGTAGGAATATATAGAAGCTTTATTTCATCATGGGAAGGGAATACTTTGTTGTTTGGATGTTTCAGCTTTGACTATCATTTAATTTTGTTCATGTAAACAATTTGTTTTAATGGATGATGAGAACTTATTTGGGTTCATTGGAGTGTCAATCACGTCTGGTGCAAACTCACTTAAGAACAGGCTGCGTTACTCTTAAAAACATTCTTGAAATTAAGATTGAGAATCTGGTCCTTGATTAAATATTTTATAATTTAGATCAAGTTATTCTGCACTCAGCAGAACCTGTATGTTTCTTCTGTTGAATGAAAAAGGAGAATATTAGCACAGTATTTTTTGCTTGATCTTATTAAAATTTCAATGGTTAGTCCACTTGTCTAGGCATTTTTTGTTAGTTAATTGAGTATGTTAAATATGTGAAAGTAACACTGTGGATTGACAGCTTTTCCAGGTAGATCTGGCATTCTTTCTTCAGAAAAAGGAGAATATGGAAATGTCCATAGAGTGGAGACTAATCAAATTATTTCCAACTTAAAAGATATAAAAGTAAACAACTAAAACTAAAAATTTTAACTTTCTTTCCCTCCTTATATATATGTGTGTTAGTCACTCAGTCATATCTGACTCTTTGCAACCCCATGGACTGTAGCCTGCCAGGGTCCTCTGTTCATGGAATTCTCCAGGCAACAATACTGGAGTGGGTAGCCATTCCCTTCTCCAGGGGATCTTTCTGACCCAGGGAGTGAACCCGGGTCTCCTGCATTGCAGGCAGATTCTTTACTGTCTGAGAGTGAAGACTAACCAAAACAAATTATTTCCAACTTAAAAGAGGCAAAAGAAATAAACAACTAAGACTAAAAATTTTAATTTCATTTTCCTCCTTACATATGTAGTTTTATACAGTTTTTAAAGATTACTCCATTTTCAGTTATTACAAAATATTGGCCATATTCCCTGTGTTATACAATACACACTTACAGACTATCTTAAAGCCAACAGTTTGTATGTCTCACTCCCCCACATCTATATTGCTGGTAACCACTGATTTGTTCTCTATGAGTTTATAAAAAATAAAATTTTAAACAATTTTACTTTTTGAGAATGTGGAAAATAATATAATATATATATGTAATATATTGTAATATATAATATAATATATATGTAATATAATAATATATATAATATAGTAATATATATATGTAATGTTTTTAAATAGGTAGATCACATTTTTCTTTTTGAAGTATGTGATNTATACAATACACACTTACAGACTATCTTAAAGCCAACAGTTTGTATGTCTCACTCCCCCACATCTATATTGCTGGTAACCACTGATTTGTTCTCTATGAGTTTATAAAAAATAAAATTTTAAACAATTTTACTTTTTGAGAATGTGGAAAATAATATAATATATATATGTAATATATTGTAATATATAATATAATATATATGTAATATAATAATATATATAATATAGTAATATATATATGTAATGTTTTTAAATAGGTAGATCACATTTTTCTTTTTGAAGTATGTGATTACATAGAGTTTAATAGGATCTATTTATTACTATAAATAATGATGAATGTGAATTTGTTTCTTAAAAACCCAATGAATCTTAACATTGAGACTTTATAGTAATGCTCAATTTGTCTTTTTATAAATAGGATTTTAAAAAACCTTAGCTAGGAGAAATGTCAATTTGTACTTAGTCACACTGATGAGTAATATTCTAGAATTTTTTCTCTTAGTTTAGACTTTTAAAATGTTATTTTAGTCTTAATTTTTCAGATGCATTATATTTAAGTGTTACATTGAACAAAATATGTAGCAGCAGTTATTGATTGTAGAATCATTTTCTGTAAAAGATTGCACATTTCTTTTAATCAAGGTGGATATTTTCCTTTATGTCAAACATTAAGAATCATCGGACAATAACAACAGACCTGGGGCTCTACCATGCTTGTCTAAATGGAAAGCATTGTTTTATAGGCTATTCTTTTGGAAAATTTAATATACATTTATGTATACATCCATATTCTTTAATGGGGATAATATATAGCCTAACAAGTAAGTTATTACTGAAATATGCAGTGTAGAAATAGAAGTTAAGGTTTCTCTCAGCATCATAAAGTGTGGCAGTTTTTGAGTACGTTATTATTTCCACACATATGTGAATATTAGTATGGGTATATACCTTTATGCTTTCTATTTTAGTGACTTCTACTAAATTTATAGTATAAATTTACTTAAATACATATATGGAAATCTAGTCAAAAAGAGAAATTAAAATATTCTCCCCAATAAATGTAAGTTGGGAGTGAATGTGAGATGTAAATCTTCTTTGCCTGTCAGTCTCATTTTTTTTTTAATGTGAGCTGGGATGAGCGTGGTTCTAGAGTTTCAGTTCAGTCAATGAACACCCAGGACTGGTCTCCTCTAGGATGGACTGGTTGGATCTCCTTGCAGTCCAAGGGACTCTGAAGAGTCTTCTCCAACACCACAGTTCAAAAGCATCAATTCTTCAGTGCTCAGCTTTCTTCACAGTCCAACTCTCACATCCATACGTGACCACTGGAAAAACCATAGCCTTGATTAGATGGACCTTAGTTGGCAAAGTAATGTCTCTGCTTTTGAATATGCTATCTAGGTTGGTCATAACTTTTCTTCCAAGGAGTAAGCGCCTTTTAATTTCATGGCTGCAGTCGCCATCTGCAGTGATTTTGGAGCCCCCAAAAATAAAGTCTGACACTTTCCACTGTTTCCCCATCTATTTCCTATAAGGATATGTATATATTTTTAATGTAACATGAAATGCAAGCTAACTAATTCTTCTGGTACTCAATCAAAGAAAAAAAACTGACTATGAGAGAAAGTGTGTCCATCTTCAGTGTGCCATTGACCATATGCAAATTTTCCTTATATACTGACTTTAGATCCTAATCTCTGAGAGAGAAGTCACTTAGCTAGTGATTTTTTGGTTTAATTTAAAATATTGATAGTCTACTAGACTATTTTAATCTACTTTAAATCTAATTTAATAGACTTTTGCACCAGCCTCTGTCATGATTATTTCTCACATACACGTTGTAGGGAGCCCACAGGAACACAATGCTGTGGGTTAAATGATTAGTTCTGAGATCTTGAAGCCCAGACCAGTTTCTTTACTGCTACCACCCTACCTTTGTGTATGGATGTTTTGCTTTTATTTTTATACAGCATCCAAAGTACTTTCACCATGCATGTCATTTAACCTTGCCTGTCATTTAATTGTTATTAAAATTTTGAGGAGTAAATGAAAAACTGTTTCATGGAGTCATGGTTCCCACTTTAAAGATGAAGAAACAAGTACAGGTGAAGACAAATGTATTACCTTGGAATGATAAGATCTGGGTTCATATTCCGTTTCTGAAATTATGTGGATTAGGATTTGGAAAAAACTCTTTCGAGTCTGTTTTTCCACCTGTAAAATGGGGTTTTGAGGATAACTGGGAGGGTTGAATGAAATTACTTATGTGAAAATGTTTTAAATTGTAAAGTTCCATACAAATACAAAGTCAGGATTACAGTATTCTACTGCACTGAAAGTAAAGTTGCGTCCAACTCCCTGGATTATACAGTCCATGGAATTCTCCAGGCCAGAATACTGGAGTGAGTACCCTTTTCCTTCTCCAGGGGATCTTCCCAACCCAGGGATTGAACCCAGGTTTTCTGCATTGCGGGCTGATTCCTTACCAGCTGAGCCACAAGGGAAGCCCAAGTAATGGAGTGGGTAGCCTTTCCCTTCTCCAGGGGATCTTCCTAACCCAGGAATCGAACCGGGATCTTCTGCATTGCAGGTGGATTCTTTACCAGCTGAGCTATCAGGGAAGCTTATTCTACTGCACTACTACTTGTAAATCTGTCATTTTAATTATATGTTTGAAAAGATCAGCTCAGTGCTCTTTCTACTGTTCGCACACAGCTTCAGGTCTGGAGATACTTGGTCTACTTACTACTAGGTCTGTTTCATGTTACTAATATTTATCATAAACTAAGTTTTGCAAAACTCTTGTTCAAACTTCAAAGGTCATTTTATGCCTATAATATATTATAGAAGTCCTTTGAATGAATGTTTCTTTTCTTCTCCCCTCCAATCGCAGTTCAAAGTTACTCACATTTGTAAACTATGAAGAGTTATGTAATAGGCTGTCCACACAACTTCATTCTTCCTGTTTTAACTCAGTCTTTCCCAGAATAAGAGAGAAAATTGTTGGTGACTAGTTTGTTTATTTCATTCCTGTCTTCTGTAAAGAAGACTTAAAATAAACTTAATTATAACTAATCAGTTATGACATTTAAGTTTTATAGTATGAGTGTATGAAAATAAATTGTCTAATTATTATTACCCAGTAACATTCTAAACGTATAAAAGATATTTCATATTTCTTAAATTTGTTTCATGTCATCCTGAGATATTTTGAGGATATTGTGCAATTGCATAGTTTTTTTTCTTTGCCTTAAATATCCAATTTATTGTACTTTGAAGCAATGGGATTGTACTCTGAAACCTACTGTAAGTAAATAAACTAACAAAAACTAAACTACCAAGAAATTCCCTTAGGATTTAGTGGCCTGAGTTTGATTCATGGTTGGGGAGCTGAGATCCTGCAAGCTGCATTGTGTGACTACGTAAATAAATAAAATAAAAAGACTCAATTTAAAAAATTAAACCATTACAGAAGAAAATGTGAAATGGAAATATGTAGTTGAATAAATAAGGATTGTAGAGGACTAACAGGAGATATCATCAGTGTGTTTCTTACTTGGTAGTTGTTTTCTTTTAGGAAAAATCTTATCAGCTGGAGAGGGTTACTCTTTTCTTTGAAGCTAGCTCTGGTTTCTCTGAAATCAGATTTTGTATTCCCAAGGCTCCACTCTGCAATGCCAGCACAAACATACATTAACAGCTGTACAACACTTTGAAATAAAGGAGTGGAAAGAAGGTATCAAGCAATTGCTTACTGTGCTTTAGAACCTTTAGAAGTTTTTGAAAAGCTTCTGGAGTTTTAGGGAGAGGGATAATAAGAGTAAAAAGACTTCCTGAAGAGTATATATCAAATAATAATGTAAATTAATTGAAAAGACTATCAGCGAGAGATTCAGGAAAATACTCCCATTATATTTTACGAACTAAGTACATGATGGTTTGTGTTAGCTGCGTAATTGAGTAAATCTGCTACATGGTTTCTTTTGTAGTTTGGTAGATATGTGCTGTTCTTGTGAATCTTTTATTAACTAGTGCATTGTGTAGTGAAAGAAATGCAATAACTCTAAATAAAAAGTGAGATCTCTTGTTTTGATGTGAAGTACTCAGATTATTCCGTTCTAGTTTCTTAACTTCACAGAGTTATCCTGCTAGTTTAATTTTAGTATTGCTGCCTTGCATTTCAAGTATCTCTAACTTTATATTATTATTGGTGGTGGCAGTATATTTACATGTAATGCGTATATATACTTTGTGCGTACCAAAATACTGCAGTAGGCATACTAAGAAGTAGTGCCTTTGAGGAGAAAATGTCATTCGTTCTTTCATTCCTTTGTGTGCTGTTTGTGTCAGGTACAAGTTAATTGCCCGAGTTCTAGTATTAGACTACATTAATTATGAAAACTTGGCCATCAATTTGTTCCTGGCATAATTATTAGTTTCATACTATGTGCCTTTTCAACAGATTCTAGAAATCACTGGATATAGATATTAATAAGGATGCATTGTTTTCAGTTTATTACCTTACATTTAAATATAAAGAGATAAAATTGGTATACAAAAGAGATATATTTCTTGGATATATAGCTGCGCTTTGAGGAAAGTCTTCCAGCATTATCTCCATTCAATCATCTATATATTGAGGACCAGTTCATATATAGGAGATGGATAGATTTTCTAAAAGCTAAAGAAAACAATATTTTATTAATAGCACCCATTGATTAACACATATTTATTGATCATTTGCTCTCAGTCAGATATTGTGCTAGATGCTGAGGATAAATTATACTTACTTATAATCTAGTGGAAGAGATCGACATTAGTCAAATAACTTTAGAGTTAAATTTTGAATTAATTCCTAAGGAGAGGAGAGAAAATACAACATTTGAGAGAAATATGAAAATAATAGGTACATATTTGAATGATAAAAATGATGAGTTAGGAAACTACCCTTAGTAATTGATAACAATTATTACATGTGTCTTATATATCCCAGAGTTCTAGTGGTAAGAGTTTTGATAAAATTATGAGTGGGAGTAATTTTCCATTGGCTAAGTGAACTTAAACAATTTTAATGTAATAAAGAACTATATAGAAGAGATGATAAAAGTGATGTTAAATATAAAATCTGGACCATTATAGAAAACCCCATGGCTTTATTTTATATGCTTGGAATTGGTATAATAAATTCATATGTTAAATTATTATTTTTTTACACATCACTTTCTTATACAGTGTTTCTTTGCCTTGAAATGCAGGAAAATATAGCAACTTGGGAACTATGAAGATAGCTAAAATATTCCTTTTCCTAAGATTTTAATGGAAACATTAAAATTTATATCACTTTTCATTGCTGTTTTTAACTTTTTTGAAACTTAACTTTATAAAGGAAAGCCATTAGCTTCATTTTAAATTTGTCAGTTTTGCTTTGTTACATGAACTATTCATAATGTTGTTTAAATTGCATTTACTATAAGAAATTTAAAAAATTAAAGATGACTTTTAGTTTTATAAAATATTTTTCTTTTTCACAATCAAAGTGTAAATTTAAAATTCCTTAAAACTGGCTGTGTAGCATTTTTTAGTTCTAGTTGTTGTTCAGTCACAGTTGTGTCCAACTCTTTGTGACCCCACAGACTTTATCACTCCAGGCTCCTGTCTTCCACTGTCTCCCAGAGTTTGCTCAGATTCATGTCCATTGAGTCAGTAATACTATCTCATCCTCTGCCGCTCCCTTCTCTTTTTGCCTCAGTCTTTCCCAGTATAAGGGTCTTTTCCAATGAGTCGGCTCTTCACATCAGGCAGTCAAAGTATTGGGACTTCAGCTTCAGCAACAGTCCTTCCAGTGAATATTCAGGGCTGATTTCCTTGAAATGACTGGTTTGATTGCCAGTCACTCCTAAAGGAGAGTTCTAGTTATACTGTTATATAATGTCAAATCTGCCTCCCTAAGTTTTTAATTCAATCTATCAGAAATAATTGTCCCTAGTAAAATATTTCTCTTGCTTAAACAGAAGAAAAGGGATATAACAATGTTTAACTTCTTACTAGTTACTGAATTTTAGGTAATTTACAAATAATCTCAAATTTATATACTATTAGCATTTCCTCTGTTTGCAGGGAAACTGGCCAGACTTTATGACAGCACAGAACCTCTCATTTCATTATGCCAGCTCCTTGAATGAATTTCATTTTTTAATGGATGCTGGAGGTAAAAATCCCTTGGTGGGTTGGAAGCTGAGAGAAGAAAAACATATGCCTTTGGATTGTATATTTTAATTATGAGGATAGTGCCATTTATGTTCATTCCCCCCCCCCCCAACCCCTTTTGGCTATTTTCAATTTAGATTTATCAAAAAGTAGCAATTTACTGCATTTATAGTTTTTGGTATAGAATATTCAGTACTGGGTGTTACTAGAAATACCAAGTGGAAATATTTTCTTCTCTCTTCTCTCTCAGTCCTTGGATTTCAAACAAATGTTCCTTTAAGTAGTCTTGAATTCAACATTCAGCCGTGTTATTTTGGTTTTGAATATACAGTAGAACATGAAAGAAAAGTTGAGTGTTTCAAAGTAAACTGTATATACTCAAATTCACTGTAATCTTATCTATAAACTCCTAGTTTATAATGGTCTCCATGAGGGTCAACTGTTGCAGTTAGGATTAATGAACATAAAATGCTCTGCTCTTTGTGTAGAGAACATGCTCTTCCCTATTTCTCAATCCTTGCACTTTCCAAGATTGAATTTTCCCTTATGCTAAAAAACAATAGTACTTAGGTACAGTAAGAATACTGCCCTTCCCCTCATCATGGTTGAGAAGTGAATCACAGGAGATATTTGTTAAGTTCTATACATATCTTATGAAAGGTGATAAAGGTCAGAAATGTCTCAATAATTTTGCCACAAAATAAACCCCAAAGCAAGAGATTATTACTACCATTTCCTGCTGTTCGTACCATTATTCAAAATAATTTAACCCCAGAACCTCACAACTTAATAATAGTCATACAGGTTAAACTTCTCCAATCTGGACATTTCTTTCACAGAGTTAGATATAGCATAGAGGGACCCAATTCTTTCACATTCTCTGAATGCATAATGACATGGGGAAAACACTGAATGAATTGAGATCTCTGGTTAATGTAAAATAAAGCAAAATGAAGCAAAATGTGCATTGGAACTAGGCATAAGTTTTATACTTTTATGAGTTAAAGAAAATTCATATGAGCAAAGATGTAGCTTATGTAGAGAATCCCATTTTCTGTTGAGGATATGTGATAAATGTGATTTTCTGTTGAGGAAAAGAAAAGCAACCACCCAACAGAAAAGCTTCAGGCTTTAAAAAGTGAGTTTTTCTTCCCCAAACACATAGCCCAACAATAGCAAAAAACAAACAACTCAGTGAAAAAATGGGCAGAAAGTTTACATAAACATTTCTCCAAAGGGAACACACAGATGGCCAATAGGCACATGAAAAGGCGCTCAGTGTCACTAATTACTTGAGAAATGCAAATCAAAACTACAGTGAGGTACTACTTCATGCCAATTAGAATGGATGTCTTCAAAAAGTGTACAAATAACAAACGCTGGAGAGGGTGTGGTGAAAAGAGAACCCTTCTACATTGTTGGTGGGAATGTAAATTGGTATAGCCGCTATGGAAAACAGCATGGAGGTTCCTCAGAAAACTAAAAATAGAATTACCGTATCATTCAGCAATCTCATTCTTCAGCATATATCTGGATGAAATTATAATTCAAAAAGATATGTGTACCCTTATGTTAATAGCAGCACTATTCACAATAGCTAAAGACATGGAACCAGCCTAAATGCCTTTCAATAGATAAATGGATAAAGATGTGGTACATATATACAATGGAATATTAATCATTAAAAAGAGCAAAATAATGCCATGTGCAGCACCATTGCATCCGGCAACATGGATGCAATTAGAGACCATCATACTAAGTGAAGTAAGTCAGTAAGAGAAAGACAAATACCGCCTGATACCACTTATATGTGGACTCTAAACTAGGACCTATCTAAAAATGAACCTGTCTATGAAGCCAGAGCAGAATCAGGGATGTAGAGAATAGACTTGTGGTTACCAAGAGGCAGAGGGATGGTAGAAGGTTGGATTGGGATTGGGTATATATAGAATGGATAAGTGACAAGGTCCAACTGTATTGCACAGGGAATGTATTCAATATCCTGAGATAAACCATAATGGAAAATAATATAAAAAAGGATATATGTATATATACATATATGTATATAAAATTGCTTTGCTATGCAGCAAAATTAACACAGTTTTTAAAATCAATCATACCTCAATAAAAATAAAGAAAAATGAGGTTTTTTGAAAACCATGGATCATTAGCTAATCATGAATTTACTTTTTTTTTCTGTTTGATGGACAATAGGAGGTAGAATCAGACAGCGATAAGGTAATGTGGATTTCAGGTGTGCAGATATTTTGACACTTAGATACAAAGGAATGATTATTCTAAATTACTTATTCAGTATGTATTTGAAAGAAGAAAGAAAACTCAAAATTTCTAATCTTAAAAAAAATTGACAGTGATTTCAGTCTCCTAGTTCATCCTGTGCAAATGAGGAAACTTAGGTAAATAGAACACAGAATGCAAATGTAAACCAGTACTAGAAAGTTAATATAAACTACCTTGACCACCCTTGGTCCAATGCTATTTTCAGTATTTTATTCAATATATTTATAATAGTTCTAATATATCAATAAGATAAATACTTGATTTTCTCCATTTTGTTGCATTTATTAAAATAACACGTTTTTGAAATATATTTGTTGCTCTTTGAAAATTAACTGTAAAAATCGTGTAAGTTAGGAGCTATACTAACATCAGTTCAGTTCAGTTGCTCAGTCGTGTCCGACTCTTTGCAACCCCATGAATTGCAGCACGCCAGGCCTCCCTGTCCAGGCCAACTCCTGGAATCCACCCAAACCCATGACCATTGAGTCGATGATGCCACTCAACCATCTCATCTTCTGTCGTCCCCTTTTCCTCCTGCCCTCAATCTTTCCCAGCATTAGGGTCTTTTCCAATGAGTCAGCTCTTCGCATCAGGTGGCCAAAGTATTGGAGTTTCAGCTTCAACATCAGTCCTCCCAATGAACACCCAGGACTGATCTCCTTTAGGATGGACTGGTTGGCTCTCCTTGCAGTCCAAGGGACTCTCAAGAGTCTTCTCCAACACCACAGTTCAAAAGCATCAATTCTTCAGTGCTCAGCTTTCTTTATAGTCCAACTCTCACATCCATACATGACTACTAGAGAAACCATAGCCTTGACTAGACGGACCTTTGTTGACAAAGTAATGTGTCTTCTTTTTAATATGCTGTCTAGGTTGGTCATAACTTACCTTCCAAGCAGTAAGCA
>SJYX01011401.1:468902-546616 GCA_006410675.1 Oreotragus oreotragus
AGTTAAATAAGCAGGGTGACAATATACAGCCTTGACATACTCCTTTTCCTATTTGGAACCAGTCTGTTGTTCCATGTCCAGTTCTAACTGTTGCTTCCTGACCTCCATACAGGTTTACTAACATATTATGTCACAAATTTGCTCTGTAGTCTGCTTTTTTCAGTGTTACATATATTCACTGAGACGAACATGTGAAAGTGGAAGTCACTCAGTCGTGTCTGACTCTTTGAGACCCTATGGACTCTATAGGCCAGAATACTGGAGTGAGTAGCCTTTCCCTTCTCCGGGGGATCTTCCTGACCCAGGAATAGAGCTGAAGTCTCCTGCATTGCAGGCAGATTCTTTACCAACTGAGCTATCAGGGAATGTATGATGGTTGATCTCCTGGGTTTTTAGCTCTCTAGATATGATAAAGATTTAAATATTGTTTACTTTCAAAAAGTTATTTACAAACAAAATTAATATATATTTCAAAGAAACCAAAATGAAACTTTTAAACTAGGAAATATTAGAAAAATTAAATTAGGACATATTTCATGCAAAAAATACACTTATCAGACTAATGTAACAGATATTAGCATTTTGACGTATTTATTGTATATATTTTTGTTGTTTTAAGAAATAAAAGGTCACAGAGACTGCGGAATCCCTTCACATCCCATTTTAGCCCACTTCACTTCTCCAGCACTATCCTGAAGTTGATGTGTATTCTTCTAAGATTTTATATTTCTGTGTATGTGTGTACCCATAAATGATGTATACCTGCTCTGCCAATATGGTGGCCAACAGCCATTTAAGTTAGAATTAAAATACAATGAAAGAAATTAAATTCCTCAGGAGCGCTAGCCATATTACAAGTGTTCAGTAGTCACACGTGGCTTAGGGTATTGTGTTAGTGCAGGTACAAAACATTTTCATCATGGCAGAAAGTTCTGATATATACCATTGCTTTCATGTTCTTAAACTTCATACAAATGATATCACACTATTCATTTTCTGGAACTTGTTTCACTCAGTCTAATGTTTTTGACAGTTATCTATAATGACACACTGGTTTATGGGCGTTTAGACTATTTCCAGCTTAACCTGCAGTGAGCCCTTTTATGCTTGTTTCTTTACACATGTGTGTACGTTTCTTTGGGGCATGCATTTATTGGTTGTAATCATTATCAATTTTACATGTTGTTGCCAACTCAATCCCTAAAGTAGCTATACCAATTTATACCTCAACCAGTATAAAGATTTTCTTGCATACTTGCTGATTTTTTAATTTATTAGACTGTAGTGTCAAATGTTATTTTGTTTTAATTTACATTTTTCCTAATATTAATATTTTGAATGAGCAACATTTCATATGTTTATTGGTTATTTGGATTTCCTTTTCTGTGAATTTTGTGTTTATATTCCTTTTTTAAAAATGTTTTTTCTTTTTGATTTAGTTCTTTATAATAATTTATTTTTGGTTACATCTATTATAAAATATCTCATTTTATGGCTTATCTTTTTACTTTTTTAGTGATGTTTTGATGTATAGAAGTTTTACAATTTATTGTGTAACTTTTTTAAGCCTTCCCTTTAATATTTGTACTTTTTTGGCTCTTGTTTAAGTAGGCTTTTCCTGTTTTGATGGCATATGGCTAATTTCCTCCTTTTTCCTCTAATAGTGTTATAATTTTGCTTTCTAGATTTAGCTTTTTTAAACCCACCTNTGATGTTTTGATGTATAGAAGTTTTACAATTTATTGTGTAACTTTTTTAAGCCTTCCCTTTAATATTTGTACTTTTTTGGCTCTTGTTTAAGTAGGCTTTTCCTGTTTTGATGGCATATGGCTAATTTCCTCCTTTTTCCTCTAATAGTGTTATAATTTTGCTTTCTAGATTTAGCTTTTTTAAACCCACCTGGGATTTATTTTATGAGACAGTGATCTAGTTTTTCCCCCATTTGTATAAATTAATTTCTCAGCATCATTTAAAAAGTAATTTCTCCTTTGCTCAGTGACTTGTCTTGCTAACTTTTTTAGCTTCCAAATTGCCATCAGTGGGTGGATCTGTTTCTGGGTTCTCTATTTTGTGTGGTTAGGTTTGTTCATCTCTGTGCCAGTATCATGCCATCTAAATAACAAAGCTTTTTAATATGACAGTGGATGGTGGGTAAGACTTGTTGATCTTCAGTATTGTGCTATTTTTCAGTCTGTACTCTCATGTGTGAATTTATGGGGTTATTTTGTCAAGATCTGTTAACACCGTTCATGAGATTTCTTTTGGAATTGAATTTATAGAGTAATTTAGTGAGAATAGACATTTTATGAAACTCAGTATTTCCATCCACCAACATGGTATATCTTTCCATTCATCTATGTTTCCTTTTATGCCTGACAATAAAGTTTTATGATTTCCTTTCTAGAGGTCTTACACAGATTTTGTAAGATATCTTCTTAAGTACATTATGATTTTGTTTCTATTGTGAATGAGATCTTTAATTACAGTTCTACTTGATTGTTCTTTGTGTATAGGAATGCTGTTAATTTTTTGTATATTGAACTTTTATCAAGTAACCTGTTGAACTGTATTATTAGTCTTGACAATTTTTAGATTCTCTTGGATCTTCTACATAATTATATTATCTGCAAATAATAACTGTTTAAGAAATCTTTAATAGGCTTTCTTATATAAGGTTGAATAAAACAAACATTTTCATCATGTTTCTGACTTCAGATACAAGTTTTACTATTAATATTAGATTAAGGAGATTTCTTTGTATTGTTATCTTGCTAAGAGGTTCTCAACAAAAGGTAATATAGGCATGCTGATTTTTTTCCTGTTGATCCTGCTGATCTTTTTAAAAGATCATATGATTTTTTATTAATATGTTGATATGACAATTATATTAATAGGTTTAAAATTTTGTTTATTTGTAATTGACAGATTATGGCTTTACATTATTATGTTGGTTTCTACCAAATATCAACATGCATCAGCCATAGGTTTACCCATATTATAAATAGATTTTTAAGTGTTAGTCTTTCCTTGAGTTCCTGGAATAAACTTGATCATGATAACCTAAATGGGCTTGCTTTTGCTGACTCCCAAAATCCTGAATCTGCTGTTTGATCCTCAAGACAATGCCATCCTGCTCTGGGCTCAGATTCTTGGGTCGAGAAGATCTCCTGGAAAAGGAAATGGCAACCCATTCCAGTATTCTTGCTTGGAGAATTCCATGAACAGAGGAGCCTGGTGGGCTACAGTCCATGGAATCACAAAGAGTCAGACATGACTGAGCTATTTTCACTCATTTATACTCACATGTAGCTGATGTACACAGACACATAGTTTGCATTATTAAATTGATTAAGTTTGCTAATACTCTATGTAGAATTTAAAAAAATCTGGGTTAGTAAATGAGACTAGCCTATAGTTTTTTCTTTTACAGTTTTGTGTCTGACTCTTTGTAACCCCATGGACTATATAGCCCATCAGGTTCCTCTGTCTGTGGGATTCTCCAGGCAAGAATACTGGAGTGGGTTGCCATTTCCTTCTCCAGGGAATGTTATACTAGCCTTATAAAATGAGCTGAATAGCTTTTTCTATTTTTCTGTTCTCTAAAATGTCTTGTTTAAAATAAGTGTTACCTGTTTCTTTAAGATTTGATAGTACCTTCTATAAATAGCCTTGGGTTGATGCTTTCTTGTGGATAGATATTTGACTCCTGGTTTAATATTTTGATATTCATGAATATATTCAGGTTTTTGATATTCTTCTTGTGTCAAATTTAGGTTGCTTATATAGGCTATTCCAAAAGTCTTACTATAATTTTAAATTTGAATAACTTCAAGAATATAAATGCCACAGACTTGTACAATTACTTGGAAGTTTATTTAAATGTGTTGTAAGTTTTATGGTGTCTTAATCATGAATAAAACTTTTTTTCCAGCCAGAGTTTTTAATCTTTAATCACAGGAACTGAAATAAAACATTAAAATTAAACATTTATTGTTAAATTGCTTTACAGTTTCTCCCTTTTTTTCTTATACCGTTTATTTGTTGATGAATTCAGTTTATTAATCTGTTAAGTTTCCCACTGTGTTGGAGCTTCCAAAGACCACTCCTAGGTTCAGTGACTCACTAGGAGGACTCAGGGGTTCAGCATACAGTTGTATTCATGGATATTTATTATAGCAAAAGGATACAAAATAATACCAGTAAAGGGAAAAGACAGATGGAGTGCAAAGTGTGGAGGAAACCAAGTACAAGTTTCTAAGAGTCTTCTAGTAGAGTGCCACAGGATGTGCTTAATTTTAACCCTTAGGAAAGAATTGTTACAACAAGTGTGAAATACTTTAAAAGAAGAGCTCACCATAAACCACATTGTACAGATAGTTTAAGCACATTGAGCACTCTTACCAGTTTCGGGAATGGTGGGAGCCCTACTGAAATTTGAGCTCCCAGGCACCAGCTAAGGTCCAACCTTGCAAACAGGTTTTTCTAAGGATAGGATTTTGGGGCCTGCTTTGTTAATTTTTTTCTGCACACCTACATTCAGGATTTTGATGACTGCATCGTCAGTTCAGTTCAGTCACTCAGCTGTGTCTGACTTTTTGTGACTCTGTGAATCACAGCACGCCCGGCCTCCCTGTCCATCACTAACTCCCGGAGTTCACTCAAGCTCATGTGCATCACGTCAGTGATGCCATCCAGCCATCTCATCCTCTGTTGTCCCCTTCTCCTCCCGCCCCCAATCCCTCCCAGCATCAGGGTCTTTTCCATGAGTCAACTCTTCGCATGAGATGGCCAAAGTACTGGAGTTTCAGCTTTAGCATCAGTCCTTCCAAAGAACACCCAGTACTGATCTCCTTTAGAATGGACTGCTTGGATCTCCTTGTAGTCCAAGGGACTCTCNGACCGCGCCGGAGACGGGGATGGCTGGGTGTCGCTGGCCGAGCTCCGCTCGTGGATCGCACACACGCAGCAGCGGCACATAAGGGACTCAGTGAGCGCGGCCTGGAACACGTACGACACAGACCGCGACGGGCGTGTGGGTTGGGAGGAGCTGCGCAACGCCACCTACGGCCACTATGAGCCGGGTACGCGGAGAGAACCGACCCCTGGTCCCCTCACACACCGTGACCCGGACATTTGTGACACCTTCATCCTGAGAACCTCAAGCCACGTTAACCAGATCCCTAACCTTTGACTTCTGACCCTTGACCAGGGCCCACCGCCAATCCCTGATCTCTGGTTTCTCATTCTGACATCCACTGGGGACCTCAGTTTCTTGACCAGGGCCATCTAACGGCCCGAGCACTATCAGCCTGACCTTTGACCTCTGACTTCTCATCCTGAGAACCCCAAAGCCATTTCCTCCGCCTCTGATTCTGAATTCCTGCCTCTCATCACCAGGCCCAAGCCCTCTGCCCCAACAGGGCTCTTATCCTCTGGCACCTGAACCCTCGCCCCAGCCCCCCTCCAGACTTCTTCACATACCCTCAGGCGGATCGTTCCAGACTCAGAGCTGACCCTGACCTTCCTTTGCTCACAGTCTCCCATGGCTCCCCAGGGTCCTCAGGGTTACCCCACCTCAGCCCCACCTCAGCCAACCTTCCACTTTCAATTTTCTGCATTTTCTGTCCCAGCTAAATGGATCTTCTGCAGTTCCCCTGAACTCAGCATGCTTTGCAAACCTCTGTACTCTGCACATACCATTTCCTTTGCTGAAAATGCTCTTCCCTTCCTCTGTTCCCAGCAAGCTGAGTCAGTAAACTGCACCAGAGTGTGACTTCAGGGCCCAGAGGGCTGGTGTCAACTCAAAGTCCATCCTTCCTGACTGCATAACCTTGGGCAAGTGATTTCCTCTCTCTGAGAGTCAGTTTTCTTCATAAAGTGAGGAAAAACAAAATAACTCACTGTACTGGCTTCTTGGGAGAATGAATTGCAGTTTTGTAGATAAAGAGCTTAGCGCATCATCAGCTCTCACTACAAGGTAGCTACTGTTAATTCTTATTAATCGGTGGAGGTCTTCCTGCGGTGACTCCCCTGAGTTAGATCCCTCTATCTTAAAGCCCAGTCCACCAAGACCCCTCCTTCCCCAGGTGAAGAATTTCATGACGTGGAGGATGCGGAGACCTACAAGAAGATGCTGGCTCGGGATGAGCGGCGTTTCCGGGTGGCTGACCAGGATGGGGACTCAGTGGCCACTCGGGAGGAGCTGACGGCTTTCTTGCACCCCGAGGAGTTCCCTCACATGCGGGACATTGTGATTGCTGTGAGTGGGGCCTGAGGAATCCGGCTTCTTACCTCCCTTCCTGGGACCTAGGCTTCTGATGCCGAGACTTGCCTCCCAGCGTTTACCTTGGGGGCCCCAGTGCCCACCCTACACCCCCTAGAGTCTAATCTCTCCTAATCTGGCCTCTCCCTTTCTTTTCTTTTTTAAATATTTATTTATTTATTTGGCTGCACTGGGCCTTTGTTGCGGCACATGGAATCTTTAGTTGTGTCCTGAAAACTCTTGGCTGTGGCATGTGGGATCCCATTCCCCGGCCAGGGATTGAATGCATGTCCCCTGCATTGGGAGCATGGAGTCTTGGCCACTGGGCCACCAGAGAAGTCCCTGGCCTCCCCCTTTCTGTGCTCACATTTGGGATCCAAGCACCCCGGCTACCTTCAGAAAATCAACCCCCTCCATAAGTGCCTTAGAGGAGATCCTGTCCAGGCTGAATCCCAGGAAAATTCCAACCCTAGACATGGAGTGTCCACTCTGAGGCCATTTCTGCTTGCCTCCCATCTTCTGTTATGTGTTTTTGTTTTTGTTTTTGTTTTTGCCAACGCTGTCTGTATTCTAGAGTGACACGATTTTTTTTTCTCTTCTCCCTTTTCTTTTTTCCACTAGACTTTAATCTCTAGAGCCATTTTAGGTTCATAGAAAAGTTGAATGGAAAGTCCAGACATTTCCCCTGTCCCCCTGCCCATGCTAGGGGTAGTTAAATTCTTCCACCTGTTCTACCTGGTGGGGGTTTCAGTATCTTTATTAGGCATCTCAAAGGATATTGCTCAGAATATTTTTTAGTATTTATTTTTATGTATTAGGCTGCGCTGGGTCTTAGTTGTGGCATGCAAGCTCTTTTTTAAAAAATTTATTATGTTTATATTTGGCTGTGCTGGGTCTTCATTGCTGTGTAGACTTTTCTCTAGTTGCGGTGAGCAGGGCCTACTGTCTGGTTGCGGTGAGCAGGCTTCTCATTGCTTCTCTGGTTGTGGAGCGTGGGTGGGTGGGCTTCAGTAGTTGGGGCGCTCGGGCTCAGTAGTTTCAGCTCCCTGGCTCTAGACAGGCAGATTCTTTACCACTGAGCCACCAGGGAAACCCTCATGCAAACTCTTGGTTGTAGCATGTGGGATCTAGTTCCCCATGCCAGGGATCGAACCCGGGTCCCCTGCATTGAGAGTCCAGAGTCTTGGCCCCAGGGAAGTCTCTACGGCTCAGAATATTATCTACAGCTCTTGAAGAGGAACTTAACGACCAAACTCCTATTATTTTGTCCTGTTTGACTGCTTTTCTCTGTTTCTGCATTTTCTCAGCCCCAGTGCCTCTTTCTCCCCAGGAAACCCTGGAGGATCTGGACAGGAACAAAGATGGCTATGTGCAAGTGGAGGAGTACATTGGTGAGTGGGCCCGACTCTCCCCGCCAAGGACGCCTGTCCTCTCCCCAGCCATGGGTAGCAGCTGATACATATCAGCTGTTAGAGCAAAGACCCTCTGAAGTGGAGGCTGCCTGAATCCATTCACCCAAACACTCACGGAGCATCAGCTGTGGGTCAGGCCTGGGGGGCCTTTACCGATGATGTATACTTGCTGGGTTTGGGCACATTTGTTTTAATTATGTATTTATCTCTTTATTTCTGGCAGTGCTGGGTCTCTGTGGCTGTGTAGACCTTCCTCTAGTTGCGGAGAGCATGGGGGCTGCTCTCTAGCTGTGGTGCAGGAGCCTCCTATTGCGGTGGCTTCTCTTGTTATCGAGCACAGGCTGTAGTAGGGTGTGGGGGCTTCACTAGCTGCATCACAAAGGCTCTAGAGCTCAGGCTCAATAACTGCAGTGCACAGGCTTAGTTTCCCCGGGGCATATGGGATCTTCCCAAATCAGGGATCAGACCTGTGACTCCTGCATTGGCGAGGGGATTCTTTACCACTGAGCCACCAGGGAAGCCCTCCAGCAAGTCTTGATCAAACACCCACTGTGTGCCAGGCCCAGGAAACATTTATTGACTTCTTTCGGTGTGCCAGACCAGAAAAGTATGTATCAAGCACCTACCATGTGCCTCAGTTTCCTCATCTTGTAAATGGAAATAATAGACCACCTACCATGTAGGAGCTGTATAGATAGTCAACCCACATGCCCATCAGTAGATGAATGGGTAAACAGGAGGGGATCCAGGCAGACCACTGAATACTGTTCAGCTGTAAAAAAAGAGTGAAGCACCATCCGTATAACAATGTGGATCAACCTCGAGAACATCAGGCCGAGTGAAAGACGCAGATATAAAAGGTCACATTGGACGTGATCCCATTTATTTGAAATGTCTAGAGTAGGAAAACCCATAGTGAAAGTCAGATAATCAGTTTCCAGGGGGCTGGAGGGAGGAAGGAATAGGGAGTAACTGCCAAATGGGCATAGGTGTCTTTTGGGGAAATGAAGATGTTCTCGAACTAGAGGGAGGGGGCTACTGCACATTGAGAATGTGCCAAATGTCACTAATGGTGAATCTTAGGTTGTGGGCTTTCTACCACAATTCCAAAAATAAAAATGAAAGAACCCCATGTACTTCCAGTTACTATGGTCATCATTTCCCATAAGAAACAATGACTGGGACTTCTCTGGGGGTACAGTGGTTAGGACTGGGCGCTTTCACTTCCATGGCCACAGGTTCAGTTCATGGTTGGGGAACTAAGATCCCGCAAGCCGTGAGGTGTGGCAGGAAAAAAGAGACGTCTGAAGGTTAACTGGGTAATTGTATGCCCAGCACCTGCTCCATTATTTTTTTCCCCCCGCTTGCTCCATCTTTGATGACATCTCTAAGACAGCTCCCTGGTTCAAACCCAGAAGAGAAGAAAGCATTCTGTCCTAATTATGGTGGCTTTGTGTCTGGTATAAAAAGACTTGTCTGTTTGTAATGTCTTTCGGATCTATCTGTGGGCCCTTGGGGTGAAAGGTTTTGCGAACATTTACAAATGACTGCCACAAAGGAGGGCCTCCTAGAATCTTGAGGGATGTTCTGGATATGGTGAGCTGTTCAAAGTGTAGCTTCAGAAGATCGCCTATAAAAATTTTCACTCATTCCTCCTTCCTATGAGCACCTACTATGTGCCAAGCAGTGCACACTCTTGTGTCACGGGTGTATCAACCAAATGGATGGATGATTCAGTCAATCAAATGACCAATCCATCAGTGAAGTCAGTTTCACGTGTAGCATAGAGAATCACTGGAGAAGGGAATGGCAACCCACTCCAGTATTCTTGCCTGGAGAACCCCATGGACAAAGGAACCTGATGGGCTACAGTCCATGGGGTCGCAAAGAGTCAGATACGACTGAAGAGACTTAGCACTCATAGCATGCATTCATAAGGGATCACCTGTAAATCAGGTATGTTCCTAATCAGATTTAAACAGAAGAGGAAATTAAGGCAAAGGACAGTGAAAGGCCCGGGATCCGGAAATGTCAGAACCAGGCTGGGAGGTCCTGGGAACCGCCCCTGACGGCACCCCCTCTCGCCCCCGACTGCCCCATTCCAGCTGACCTGTACACGGCGGAGCCCGGGGAGGAGGCTCCGGCTTGGGTGCAGACCGAGCGAGAGCAGTTCCGGGACTTCCGGGATCTGAACAAGGACGGGAAGCTGGACGGGAGTGAAGTGGGCCACTGGGTGCTGCCCCCCGCCCAGGACCAGCCCCTGGTGGAGGCCAACCACTTACTGCATGAGAGTGACACGGACAAGGTGCGCGGACTGGGCGGCTGGCGGGGGGGGGGGCGGCGCTGTGGGATGCGCAGCAACGACCAAGACGCGGGCCTGGGGCTTTGGGGTTCTTGTTTGGAGAAAGGAAAAGGGACAGAGAGTTTGAGATGGGGAGGGAGAAGAGGGGGGACCAGGGACTCAGAAGGCGATGGAGATCGGGAGGCCATCCTTAGTTTCAGGGAGGAGCCTCCCAGATGAGGTCCATTGCCGGTCCCCTGACCTCTGACTCCCTCAGGACGGGCATGGGCTACAGTCCATGGGGTCGCAAAGAGTCAGATACGACTGAAGAGACTTAGCACTCATAGCATGCATTCATAAGGGATCACCTGTAAATCAGGTATGTTCCTAATCAGATTTAAACAGAAGAGGAAATTAAGGCAAAGGACAGTGAAAGGCCCGGGATCCGGAAATGTCAGAACCAGGCTGGGAGGTCCTGGGAACCGCCCCTGACGGCACCCCCTCTCGCCCCCGACTGCCCCATTCCAGCTGACCTGTACACGGCGGAGCCCGGGGAGGAGGAGCCGGCTTGGGTGCAGACCGAGCGAGAGCAGTTCCGGGACTTCCGGGATCTGAACAAGGACGGGAAGCTGGACGGGAGTGAAGTGGGCCACTGGGTGCTGCCCCCCGCCCAGGACCAGCCCCTGGTGGAGGCCAACCACTTACTGCATGAGAGTGACACGGACAAGGTGCGCGGACTGGGCGGCTGGCGGGGGGGGGGGCGGCGCTGTGGGATGCGCAGCAACGACCAAGACGCGGGCCTGGGGCTTTGGGGTTCTTGTTTGGAGAAAGGAAAAGGGACAGAGAGTTTGAGATGGGGAGGGAGAAGAGGGGGGACCAGGGACTCAGAAGGCGATGGAGATCGGGAGGCCATCCTTAGTTTCAGGGAGGAGCCTCCCAGATGAGGTCCATTGCCGGTCCCCTGACCTCTGACTCCCTCAGGACGGGCGTCTGAGCAAGGCTGAGATCCTGGGCAACTGGAACATGTTCGTGGGCAGTCAGGCCACCAACTACGGCGAGGATCTGACACGGCACCATGACGAGCTCTGAGCCCCATGAGCCCACTACGGCCTTGTTGCTCCGCGGGCTGACCTGAGGCGCCCCAGTGGCCAGGCCCCAACTTGTCCAGCCCTGCAGGAGGTGAACACCGACCTCCGCGTCCCCCTGCCTCTGGGCGCTCCACGGACTCACCACTGGGTCAACTTCTCTCCCTGAGACACCGCGGCCCCTCCCAGCTCCCCAAAGGGGCTCACAGGCCCAAATGATGAGATGAGGGACCACCCCTTTCTCATTGGCAGAGTCTCCCAGCCCAGACCAAGGCCCCCCGACAGCAAGCTCAGCCTCCAAAGGCCTGCACTAACCCCCCAGCTCCAAATCTGAGCCTCACTCCACACAGTGGAGAAACACACCCCCAGGTGCCCTGAACTCGCCCCCAGCACCTGCCCAAAGGATGTCTCTTCTCTGCCAGAGAGGCAATAAAATCCAGTGCTGGGGCCTATCCTGTGTGTCTCTCTGAAGGGGGGACACGGGCCTCGGGGGCTGTGACTGGGAGAGGAACGTGTTGGGAGTTGGGGGACTGCTGTGGGTTGAAGGACGGGACTAGGCATTTGGAGAGGGGGCTCTCGAGGTTGGGCAGGGCTTGAGGTTGTTCCTTAAATTACACATAATGACCCATCTTGGGGAACCTGCCTCCCGGGTTGTTGTTCGGTTGCTCAGTCGTGTCTGACTCTTTGCCACCCCTTGGACTACAGCATGCCAGGCTTCCCTGTCCTCCACTGTCTCCCAGAGATTGCTCAGACATGTCTATCGAGCTGGTGATGCCATCCAACCATCTCATCTTCTGTCATCTTCTTCTTCTCCTGCTCTCAGTCTTTCCCAACATCAGGGTCTTTTCTAGTGAGTCAGTTATTTGCATCAGTGGCCAAAGTATTGGAGCTTCAGCTTCAGCATCAGCCCTTCCAATGAATATTCAAGATTCATTTCCTTTAGGATTGACTAGTTTGATCTCCTTGCAGTCCAAGGGACTCTCCAGAGTCTTCTCCAGCACCACATTTTGAAAGCATCAATTCTTCAGTGCTCAACCTTCTTTATGGTCCAACTCCCACATCCATACATGACTACTGGAAAGCCATAGCTTTGACTAGACGGACTTTTATCAGCAAAGGGATGTCTCTGCTTTTTAATATGCTGTCTAGGGTTGTCATAGCCTCCCAGATACTGAGCATTAAGCCAGAATACCTGTTTAACCCATGAGAAACCTACCTAGGTTCACCTGTGAATGATTGTGGGAAGGAAGAAATGAACACATCCCCTCCAGGCTCTGACCCAGAACCAGGACTTGCTCTCTCCCCTTTTGGTGTAAAAGAAGTCTGAATTCTAACTCGGAGAAAATGGTTCTTTGAGACACCAAGAAGGTCTGCTGACTTTGTGAATAAAGTCACTACTCTTTGCCCTGACAACTCATCCCTGGATTTATTGGCCTGTTGTTGGGGGAGCAGTACCAGTTTTGGCAAAGCCAACTGGGAACCTCCTTGCTCCTGGCCAACCCACCCCTGTTAGGGAATTTTGGGGTAAATCCCTAGCAGCTGTGGGACCACTTGTCCTGAGGATCTTCCCTTCAGAATTCCCCAAAGCAGCACCAGCTGCCCCATCGCTTGGCAGCTGGAGCAAGAAATTGACCTGTGGGAGCCGCTGGGTTCCATACAGTAGGGTAAGTCATTGCCGGAGGAAACTTTTGCTCCAGTTGGGGCTTTTTTTCTCAAGAATAAGCCAGTTTGTTTTGTGTTGAAGTGGGGTACCCTGTTGGAGAGAGGCAATGATTGCTGAACTTGTCCCTGAATTGTGAACCGGTTGTCTGATGCTGGCGTTTGTGTGTGCTATGTGCGTTTTATTTTTCTTGTGTTTCTCTCTTTGCAAGTTGAGGAATGTTCCGACTATCCCTAAAGAAAACCGTCTAGGGCACATTTTGGGTAGATGATCTGATTATAGCTACAAACCCATGACTGAGAGGCAGATAATCTTAATGGGTTACAATGTGTGATCACAGTACCTGTTAGGATCTCCACAAGAGGGTTGGGAGGGGTCATCTTGGGACTCTGCCCCGTGCCCCATCACCTTTGCTGTGTTAATCCCATTGTCTGCAGTCTCCTGGGTCATTGGTCTGGATACAGCAGCTCTCCAAGGAGTCACATTGCACAGGGGTTGAGGTGATGGTTCTTGTGATACGTAAAACCTCGAGGCCAAACTTGAGGATTTATTTAGAGTTTTGCTTGTGGTCTGGGGTTTTTAATTTCATTTTGCTTTGGTACCATTTCTTTACTTACACACTGATGTCCAATGGAGGAAGGGAAGGCAGACACAGATACACATATACAGACACACTTGCCGATAGACACACACACACACCTGTCCATCCCTGTCCCAAACTGGGACATGCCCAGGGAGAAGAGAAAGGTTTTACTTGGTTCCTAAAATCACTGAAGGCCTTATCCCAGAATTCAGCCCACCTGGTGGATGCCAAGGCCAAAAGGCATCTTTTAATGGTTAGAGATGCTCAATTGCTATGTGAGGTTTTACAGGGGTCTTTGAATGGCTCTGGAGCTATTCTGTGGTGAAGCAAGGAAGAAAAATGGAATTATCTAGGTGCAAGCATTTGTGTATTACATCAGGGTGAGAAAAAGACAGTTGTCACTTAATGGTAATAGAAACCCAAGACAATATCTATCACACAGGAAGAAAAGGAAGGGAGCAAGTTGACACAGAGTTAACGTCAATCTGTCCACTGAGGATCAGCACATAGGCTTCACTCAAATGCCTTAAGCTGTGGGAGATTTCAGATACCAGCTAGTGCTTGTGGACAGTTTTTTTTTTTCAGGACAAGTGGAGGCATTTCCCGCCCAAACAGAAAAAGCCTCTGAAGTGGTGAAAACCCTCCTTAAAGAAATTATTCCCCAATTACCTTACAGCCTTCAATTTTCTTGGGCTCCAAAATCATTGCGGATGTTGACTGCAGCCATGAAATTAAAAGACCCTTGCACTTTGGGGAAAAAAAACCAAAACATGACAAACCTAGACAGCATATTAAAAATCAAAGACATCACTTTGCTGATGAAAGTTCATATAGTCAAAGCTCTTGAGAGTCCCTTGGACTGCAAGGAGATCCAACTAGTCCATCCTAAAGGAGATCAGTCCTGGGTGCTCATTGGAAGGACTGATGCTGAGGCTGAAATTCCAATACTTTGCCTACCTCATGCGAAGATTCGACTCTTTGGAAAAGACCCTGATGCTGGGAGGGATTGGGGGCAAGAGGAGAAGGGGATGACAGAGGATGAGATGGCTGGATGGCATCACCGATTCGATGGACATGAGTTTGAGTGAACTCTGGGAGTTGGTGATGGACAGGGAGGCCTGGCGTGCTGTGATTCATGGCGTCTCAAAGAGTCGGACATGACTGAGTGACTGAACTGAACTGAATGGTTTTTCCAGTAGTCATGTACCAATGTGAGAGAATATAAAGAAGGCTGAGTGCTGAAAAACTAATGCTTTCGAATTGCGGTGCCAGAGAAGCCTCTTGAGAGTCCTTGGACTGCAAGGAGATTAAACCAGCCCATCCTAAAGGAAATCAGTCCTGAATATTCATTGGAAGAACTGATGCTGAAGCTGAAGCTCCAGTACTTTGGTCACCTGATGCGAACAGCCAACTCATTGGAAAAGATCCTGATGCTGGGAAAGACTGAAGGCAAAAGAAGAGGGTGGCAAAGGATGAAATGGTTAGATAGCATCACTGACTCAATGGATGTGCGTTTGAGCAAACTCTGGGAGATAGTGAAGGACAGGGAAGCCTGGCATGCAGCAGTCCATGGAGTGGCAAACAGTTGGACACCACTTGTTAACTGAATAACAACTTTCTTCAAAGGGACAGTGTGCTTGCTTTTGTCTCCAGTGTAACCAAACAGATATCTAAAGGATTACACATAAATTGGAAAGTATATTTGTCCTGGAGATTACAATTAACAAGAAAAACTGAGAAAATGAATCCTATGTTAGAGGGGACCATTAGTAAAATATGTCATGAGACTAATTTAACTTTGGGTTAGGCCTAGACAGTAATTGTTTTGTCTTACCCAGAGTTTATAATTGTTACCTGTTGGAGGGTTGGAATTTTTTAATCCGTGTGGCTCAAAGCTTTTAATTATAACACGCTGCCACCTAGTGGCGGAAGGTGGGGACTCTGTTTAGGAAGTTCAGTTCAGTTGCTCAGTTGTGTGCGACCCTTTGCCACCCCATGGGCTGCCGCATGCCAGGCTTCCCTGTCCATCACCAACTCCCGGAGCTTGCTCAACCTCATGTCCATGGAATTGGTGATGCCATTCAACCATCTCATCCTCTATCGTCCCCTTCTCCTCCTGCCTTCAATCTTTCCCAGCATCTGGGTCTTTTCTAATGAGTCAACTCTTTGCATCAGGTGGCCAAGAACTGAAGCTTCAGCACCAGTCCTCCCGATGAATATTCAGGACTGATTTCCTTTAGGATGGACTGATTGGATCTCCTTGCACTCTAAGGGTCAAGAGTCTTCTCCAACATCACAATTCAAAACCATCAATTCTTCGGCCCTCAGCTTTCTTTATGGTCCAACTCTCACATCCATACATGACCACTAGAAAAGCCATAGATTTGACTAGATGGACCTTTGTCAGCAAAGTAATGTCTCTTCTTTTTAATATGCTGTCTAGGTTGGTCATAGCTTTTCTTCCAAGGAGCAAGTATCTTTTAATTTCATGGCTGCAGTCACCATCTGCAATGATTTTGAAGCCCAGGGAAATAAAATCTGTCACTGTTTCCATTGTTTCCCCATCTATTTGCCATGAAGTGATGGGTCAGATGCCATGAACTTAGTTTTTTGAATGTTGAGTTTTAAGTCAGCTTTTTCACTCTCCTCTTTCACCTTCATCAAGAGGCTCTTTAGTTCCTCTTCACTTTTGACCAGAAGGGTGGTGTCATCTGTGTATCTCAGCTTATTGGTACTTCTCTCGTATAGGAAGGAGTAGGGCAGATTTGTAGCTCTTTGAGAGCTGCATGGCCAGTTGATGCAAAGAGCTGACTCATTGGAAAAGACCCTGATGCTGGGAAAGATTGAGGGCAGGAGGAGAAGGGGGTGACAGAGGATGAGATAGTTGGATGGCATCACCAACTCAATGGACATGAGTTTGTGCCTGCTCCAGGAGACAGTAAAGGGCAGGGAAGCCTGGTGTGCTGCAGTTTATGGGGTCACAGAGTCAGACACAGCTGAGCGATTGAACAACACTATTTGAAAACTTAAAAAAAAAATTTAAAACAATAGACATAGCAACAAATTTGTAGGGAACAAATTATGATTAAAAGCTGCCCAGGGACTTCCCTGGCGGTCCAGCTGTTGAGATGCCACACTTCCAAGGCAGGTGGCTTTAATTAGCCACTACCCAATTCCCTCCTCCCTTCAGTCGCTCAGTCGTGTCCGACTCTTTGCGGCCCCATGGACTGCAGCACTCCAGGCCTCCCTGTCCATCACCAACTCCCGGAGTTTACTCAGACTCACGTCCATTGAGTCAGTGATGCAATCCAACCATCTCATCCTCCGTCACCCCCTTCTCCTCCTGCCCTCAATCTTTCCCAGCATCAGGGTCTTTTCAAATGAGTCAGTTCTTCACAAACCATTCAATATCATGGTAATCCAAGCCTATGCCCCAACCAGTAATGCTGAAGAAGCTGAAGTTGAACAGTTCTATGAAGACCTACAAGACTTTTTAGAACTAACACCCATAAAAGATGTCCTTTTCATTATAGGGGACTAGAATGCAAAAGTAGGAAGTCAAGAAACACCAGGAGTAACAGGCAAATTTGGCCTTGGAGTACGGAATGAAGCAGGGCAAAGGCTAATAGAGTTTTGCCAAGAGAATGCACTGGTCATAACAAACACTCTCTTCCAACAACGCAAGAGAAGACTCTACACATGGAAATCACCAGATGGTCAATACCAAAATCAGACTGATTATATTCTTTGCAGCCAAAGATGGAGAAGCTCTATACAGTCAGCAAAAACAAGACCAGGAGCTGACTGTGGCTCAGATCATGAACTCCTTATTGCCAAATTCAGACTTAAATTGAAGAAAGTGGGGAAAACCACTAGACCATTCAGGTATGACCTAAATCAAATCCCTTATCATTATACAGNAAGAGTCTTCTCTAACACCACAGTTCAAAAGCATCAATTCTTCAGGGCTCAGCTTTCTTCAGAGTCCAACTCTCACATCCATACATGACCACTTGAAAAACCATAGCCTTGACTAGACGCACACAGAAAAGAGTCTACACATGGGCATCACCAGATGGTCAACACTGAAATCAGATTGATTATAGTCTTTCCAGCCAAAGATGGAAAAGCTCTATACAATCAGCAAAAATAAGACTGGGAGCTGACTGTGGCTTAGATCATGAACTCCTTATTGCCAAATTCAGACTTAAATTGAAGAAAGTGGGGAAAACCACTAGACCATTCAGGTATGACCTAAATCAAATCCCTTATGATTATACAGTGGAAGTGAGAAATAGATTTAAAGGACTAGATCTGATAGAGTGCCTGATGAGCTATGGACAGAGGTTCGTGACATTGTACAGGAGACGGATCAAGACCATCCCCATGGAAAAGAAATGCAAAAAAGCAAAATGGCTGTCTAAGGAGGCCTTACAAATACCTGTGAAAAGAAAAGAACCAAAAACCAAAGGAGAAAAGGAAGGATATAAGCATCTGAATGCAGAATTCCAAAGAATATCAAGGAGAGATAAGAAAGCCTTCCTCAGCAATCAGTGCAAAGAAATAGAGGAAAACAACAGAATGGGAAAGACTAGAGATCTCTTCAAGAAAATTAGAGATACCAAGGAAACATTTCATGCAAAGATGGGCTCGATAAAGGACAGAAATGGTATGGACCTAACAGAAGCAGAAGATACTAAGAAGAGGTGGCAAGAATATACATAACTGTACAAAAAAGAGCTTCACAACCCAGATAGGCATGATGCTGTGATCACTCACCTAGAGCCAGACTGCATCCTAGGTGTTGTTAAATATGTTATTCTGTCTCCTGTTTCTGTTAAACAGTAGTTAGATGTAAAGACTTAACTCAGACTTGATTTTTTTTTTTTCCTGGCAAGAGTAATTTCGTAGGTGGTGATATATACTTTTTGTTGCATCATACAAGGAGGCATGTAACATCTGGTTGCTCTTTTTCTCATGCATTGGTAAGCTTAGATTGATGAGAAGTTTCAGCTATTGTCAGTCTGATCCATACCTTATACAATTCCCGTTCCACACCTCCCACCTACCGTTTGCCTAATGATTTTAGCACCCATTGATGCATCTGATTATGCCATTAAGAGCTGTAAAATCTAACTTTATTTTTTATTTATTAGCTGAAAATTTTCTATAAAGAACTTGTCCTCATCAACTGTTCAGTTACTTTCAGGTATAGTTAATAAGAAAAGATAGTAAAAATAATGCAGGATTCATTCCTTTTACTTAACTGATTTTCATAATAATAGATTGGTTCCCTCATGTCCTCCATTCTCCAAAAGGTGATAGAAGTTTTCATTTAAGAAAATTTTTGTGAGCACATGGATTTTCAACATATTTAGTATTTCAATACTTTAAAATATTATCTTTTTCCTAAAATTGTTCTATCTTTTGCTATCTTTTCAAGTTAGCTATTGAGTCCCTTTGCCAAAGCCTTTGACTGTGTGGATCAAAATAAACTGTGGAAAATTCTGAAAGAGATGGGAATACCAGACCACCTGACCTGCCACTTGAGAAATCTGTATGCAGGTCAGGAAGCAACAGTTAGAATTGGACATGGAACAACAGACTGGTTCCAAATAGAAAAGGAGTACGTCAAGGCTGTATATTGTCACCCTGCTTATTTAACTTATATGCAGAGTATATCATGAGAAACGCTGGACTGGAAGAAACACAAGATGAAATCAGGATTGCCAGGAGAAATATCAATAATGTCAGATATGCAGATGACACCACCCTTATGGCAGAAAGTGAAGAGGAACTAAAAAGCCTCTTGATGAAAGTGAAAGAGGAGAGTGAAAAAGTTGGCTTAAAGCTCAACATTCAGAAAACGAAGATCATAGCATCTGGTCCCATCACTTCATGGGAAATAGATGGGGAAACAGTGGAAGCAGTGTCAGACTATGTTTTGGGGCTCCAAAATCAGATGGTGACTGCAGCCATGAAATTAAAAGACACTTACTCCTTGGAAGAAAAGTTATGACCAACCTAGGTAGTATATTCAAAAGCAGAGACATTTCTTTGCCAACTAAGGTCCGCCTAGTCAAGGCTATGGTTTTTCCTGTGGTCATGTATGGATGTGAAAGTTGGACTGTGAAGAAAGCTGAGCACCGAAGAATCGATGCTTTTGGACTGTGATGTTGGAGAAGACTCTTGAGAGTCCCTTGGACTGCAAGGAGATCCAACCAGTCCATTCTGAAGGAGATCAACCCTGGGATTTCTTTGGAAGGAATGATGCTAAAGCTGAAACTCCAGTACTTTGGCCACCTCATGTCAAGAGTTGACTCATTGGAAAAGACCCTGATGCTGGGAGGGATTGGGGGCAGGAGGAGAAGGGGACGACCGAGGATGAGATGGCTGGATGGCATCACGGACTCGATGGACGTGAGTCTGAGTGAACTCCGGGAGATGGTGATGGATAGGGAGGCCTGGTGTGCTGCGATTTCATGGGGTCGCAAGGAGTCAGACACAACTGAGCAACTGAACTGAACTGAATGGGCTTCCTTGGTGGGTCAGTGGTAAAGAATCTGCCTATAATGCAGGAGACATAGGTTCGATTCCTGGGCAGGGAAGATCCCTTGGAGAAGGAAATGGAAACCCACTCCAGTATTCCTGCCTGGGAAATCCCATGGACAGAGGAGCATGGTGGGCCATAGTCCATGGAGTCACAAGAGTTGGACATGACCTAGCAACTAAACCACCACCACCATTGAGCCCTTTTACATAATATCATTAACCTTTACTTATCTTACTGTTTTATGGTATAGTAAGATATTTCAGGTTCATCTTGTGTGTTTCCTACCCTAGATCTGATATCAGCTGTTTTAAGTAAACTTAGTTCTTTTGCTGCAAAATGGTATTTGGAGATTGCAATTTGGATGATGGGGTGCTTGGTGTTCTGGATTTGTCATTGTATCTAGGCCTTTTTAATGTAGTATGAAGAGCTAGGCAAGGTGAATTTTTTTAAGGGAAAAATGTCTCATGAATTTATCCGGATATTTCTGCTTAAATTTGAGATTACAGGGTTTTTACTTAGCTTCTTTTATTTTTGTGTGTTGACTCATATGCTGAAAACATTGTTTTTTTGTGATATTAATATAATTATTTGCTCTCTCTCAATTAGTATAATAAGACCAATGCCATTTCTAATAATATGGTTACTGAAATTATTTAAAATTTCTTTGTAGTTCTTTTGGTCTTTGTTGTATCCTATTATAGCAACTCAGTTAGTGTTCCTGCCTGGGATATCCCATGGACAGAGGAGCCTGACGGGCTATGGTCCATGGTGTTGCAAGAGTTGGACACGACTTAGCAACTAAACCACATTAAGGATTTACAATCAAATTACTTGGGTTTGAAACCACTTGAAATAATTGCTGTCTGTGTTTTTGAGTCTCATCAACTCGATACCTAGATTAGTTTGTTTCATTTTACTTGTATATTTTGGGAATCACTTTTAAAAATTCTTGATTCAATTTTGGTTTATAATTAGATGTTAGATGTTTACATAATTTCAGAGTCAAGTATAGAAAATAAGATAAAATTGGAGAAGTCTAGCTTCTATTCTTCTCCCTTCCACTCGTTTTTTTCCTTTCCCACAGGCAAATAATGTAATCACTTGTGATCCCCCCCTTTTTTTTTAAAGAAAAGAGAATCAAATGTGTGTTCTTTCTAAGATAGACATATACATACTCTTCACGTGTTCAGAGCCCAGCTTTTTTAAAATTTAATAATATTCTTGGATGTCATACCATAATAGTATAGTATATAAAAATTCTTATTAGGCTCTGTTTTTTTAATTTGGCATGGGATTACCATACCATGCATGTAATGCAAATTTGAACCCCAAACCTATCTTTAGGTTTTGTTCTCTCATAGGAAGTTTTTTTCTTCTTTTGAGCTTTTGGCAGAGAGTCAGCTTCCTTGCTGCTCTCCAAGGCTTGTGAGTAGAGATTATATTTTTGTTTTTAATACCCCTTTTTATGGAGTGAGCAATCTCTTATTATCTGAATTTTTAACTCAAGTATCTTAGTTCTTTTCCAATGTTCCTACTTGTGTGGGCCCCAATCTGTGTATTTTATCCTCCCTACATAAGGACCTTAAAGCCTCAGCTCCTGGCTCTTAGGCCCTGTTTCTACTCTACACTTCTTAAATTATCATGCTGTCAGCTTATATTCTTGTCACTCTGGCTTTGAGTTCTCTTTGTTTCTGGTGCCTGGATATTTCTAAAGTATGTATTTTTTGTTTGCTTGTTTGTATTTCATCCAGACCTTCTTTGTGTTTGGAACAGGAGTAGTTCACATTTCATCTTGCCAGAAGGAGATCGACAACATTTATTTTCTGTCACCCATGTCTATCATCCCTTTCCTGTACTTAGCTGGCTGAAGGAACATACACACTCACACATGTGAAACAATTTTATAAACTATATCTTATAACTAAAATTATGACATTTCCTACCAAACCTTCTCTTTCTTTCACTTGAAAGTATTGATGTTCTGTTGTTATTTTAAGGTGTTTTTAATACGTTCTCTTCCTTTTTCTCCTTTTCTGCCTTGCTTATTTTTCTTTTTCTTTTAGTCAAAGAAAAATTTATGTAAGGAACCTAGGTCAACTAGTCTTATTGCTTCTTTCAAAATACCAAGAAATAAAGAAGTCACAGGGCTTTTAGACAACAGCATTATAGTGAATATAAATTATTTTTAGTGAAATAGAAAACAATTGCCTAAGTATAATTTGTGGACTCTAGCACAGATTATTGGTTTAGGGTATTTCTTGAAAAATCTTTATCTAATGACATTTATTTCTGTTTTTATGTCTTTTACTTGTATTACCTTCTACTTGTTTCTTCCTGTTGCTTTCTTTTACACCTCTCATAAAAACTATATCTAGTGTTAGCATGTCACATAGTAGATCTTTTGTATTTAATACATTCGAACTGGATTTTTTTGTAGTATGTTTTTTCAAGTTAAAATATGGAGGCAGTATGAATATGCATTAAATAGTTTAGAAGTGTAAAGTCATAGTTAACTCTTCAGATTCCTCAAAGAAATCTGTAGCTTTCAGAATAATTCTCCTTTGAGGATGAGACATTTATTAGAATTTTGAGCAGAGGTAAGAACTTTGCTACCTGGGTTTCCCAGGTGATGCTAGTGGTAAAAAATTTGCCTGCAAATGCAGAAGATGTAAGAGATGCTGTTTCGATCCCTGGGTTGGGAAGATCCCCTGGTGAAGAAAATGGCAACCCACTCCAGTATTCTTGCTTGGAAAATCCCATGGACAGAGGAACCTGGTGGGCCACAGTCCATGGGATCGCAAAGAGTCAAACATGACTGAAGTGAATGAGCACACAAATTTTGCAAAAGTATGAAAAAAATCATTTCAACCATTTTCCAGTTTCTTTTCCATTGAAAGAATTTTTTAAAATTAAGTTAAAATTAACATACAATATTATATTATAATTTATTATATTATAATTTAAGGTGAACAGAATAGTGATTTGATACTTTTGTACATCATGAAATGATCACTGCAATAAGGCCGGTTATTAGCAGTGACCATATAAAGTTGTTATAGTAGTATTGGGTAGATTCCCTATGTGTACATTGCATCCTTATGACATTTATTTCATAGCTGGAAGCTTGTATCTAATCTCTTTCAATTTGTTTTCTGTGTTTATGAGTATATTTCTGTTTTGTTTGTTTATTTTGTTTTTCAGATTCCACATATAAGTGGTTATCTGTTTTGGTATCAGGGTGATGCTGTTCTTGTAAATTGAGTTTGGAAGCATTTTTCCCTCTGCAATTTTTTGGAATAATTTGAGGAAGACAGGTGTTAACTCTTCTTTAGATGTTTGGTAGAATTCATCTGTGAAGCTATTTGGACATCAACTTCTGTATTTTTGGAATTTTTTGGTTATTAATTCAATTTTGTAGGACTTCCCAAGTGGTGCTGGTAATAAAAAGTCCACCTGTCAGTGCAGGAGAGGTAAGAGATGCAGGCTTGATCCCTGAGTCTGGATGACCCCGGGAGGAGGAAATGGCACCCCACTCCAGTATTCTTGCTGGGAGAATCTCATGTACAGAGGAGCCTGGTGGGCTGCAGTTCATGGGGTTGCAAAGAGTTGGATATGATTGAGGATCAGTTTTGTTAACAGTAATCAGCCTATTCAGATTTTCTATTTACCCATGATTCTGTTTTGAAAGATTATATCTTTCTAGGAATTTTCCCATATCTTCTAGGTTATCTAATTTCTTGGCATATAATTATTTATAGTATTCTCTTTTGATCTTGTATTTATGTGGTGCAAATTCCTCTCTTTCACTTCTGGTTTTATTTTTTTGGTTTTTTTTTTTTTTTTTTTCCTGATGCATCTGGCTAAAGGTTTGTCAATTTTGTTTGCCTTCCCAAAGAACCAACTATTACTTTCATTGACATTTTCTATTGATTTTTTTAGTTTTTATTTCTACTCTGTTCTTTATAATTTTCTTCCTTCTATTAACTTTGGGCTTTGTTGTTTTCCTAGTTCCTTTAAATGTACATTTAGATGGTTTACTTCAGATTTTTCTTGTTTCCTGAGATAAAACTATATCACTGAGAACTCGCCTGTTAGAACAGCTTTTGCGGCATCCCATAGATTTCGATTGTTCTGTTTCCTTTTTCATTTGTCTCAAGGTATTTTTTTTCTTTAAGCTTCTCTTTGATTTGTTTGTCAAAACTGGTAGTTTACTATCATGATATTCAGTCTTCATGTGCTTGTGTTCTTTTTTTCCAGTTTTCTTCCCGAGATTAATTTCTAGTTTCATTCTGTATGGTCAGAAAAGATGCTTGGTATGGTTTCAGTCTTTGTAAGTTTATTGAGACTTATATTTTGGCCTAACATGTGATCTATCCCAGAGAAAGTTCCATGTGCACTTGAATAGAATGTACATCTGCCACTTTTGGATGGAATGGGGATAGTAAAACTCCCTAGTATTATAGTATTGCTGTGTATTTCTTCCTTTATTTCTGTTTACATTTGCTTTACATATTTAGGTGCTCCTATGTTGGGGTGCCGTGTTTTCAAATATAATCCTTCTGTTGGACTGAATTCTTAATCATTGTATAATATCTTTCCTTCTTTTTTGTTACAGTCTTTGTTTCAAAGTTTATTTTCCCTGATACGAGTATGGATGCCTAGCTTTCCTTTGTTCCTATTTGCATAGAATAACTTTTCCACCCTTTCACTTTTAGTCTACGTCTGTTTTTATGTTTGAGATGAGTCTCTTGCAGGGAGCATAAAGATGAATCTTGTTCTTTATCTATTCAACTACCCTGTGTCTTTTGATTAGGGTATTTAGTCCATTTATACTTAATTACTGATAAGGATGTACTTATTGCCATTTTGTTAGTTGTTTCCTGATTTTTTTTAACAGTTCTTCTCTGTTCCTGTCTTTTTCTCTCTTCTTCCCTTGTGGTTCAGTGGATTCCTTTAGTGTTTTGCTTGTATTCCTTTCTCTTTATTTTTTGTATATCTATTGTAGATTTTTGGTTTGTATTTACCATGTTGTTCATATATACTGACCTGTATAAATATCCATCTGTTTTCAGTTGATAGTCACTTATGTTCAAAGACATTCTAAAAGTCCTACATTTTTTAACCACTCCACCCCATTTTATGTTTCTGATACCAAGTTTTACATCTTTTAAAAAATTTTGTGTATCCCTTAACTGCTACGACATTGTGCCATAGTTGATGGTACTACTTTCCTCTTTTGTCCTTTTTTTGCTAGCTTTTTAAATGGCAGATCAACTTGCCTTTGCTATATATTTGCCTTTACCAGTGAGATTTTTTTTTCATATATTCTTATTTATACTTATAGCCTTTTCTGCTTAAAGATGACCCTTTATCATTTTCTGTAAGTCCAAGTTAGTGGTGTTGAACTCCTTTAGTTTTTGTTTGTCTGAGAAACTCTTTATCTCTCTTTCAATTTTAAATGATAAACTTGCCAGATGGAGTATTCTATAAGTTTTTTCCTGTCAGCAATTTAAGTAGACCCTGCCATTCCCTTCTGGCCTGTGAAGTTTCTGCTGAAAAATCATCTGGTAGTCTTCCCTTGTGTGTGGTTAGTTATTTTTCTCTTGCTACCTTTTAGATTCTCTCTTTAATTTTTGCCATTTTATTTGCGCGTCTTGGTGTGGGTCTCTCTAGGTTCTTCTTGTTTGGGACTCTGTGCTTTCTATGAGTAGATATCTGTATCTTTCCCTGGGTTAGGGAGGTTTTCAGCCATTATGGCTTCAGACAAGTTTTTTTTTTTTTTTTGTCTCTTTCTTTTTTCTCCTTCTAAGACACTTATAATGCAAATATCCACATACTTGATGTTATCTCAGAGGTAGGTCCCTTAAACTGTCCTCATTTAAAAAATTCCTTTTTGCTGTTCTGATTGGGTGATTTCCACTCCTCTGTCTTCCAGATTTCTCATTCTTCTGTGTTGTCTAACCTGCTGTTTATTCCTCTAGTGTATTTTTTATTTCAATTATTGTATTCTTTAGTTCTGACTGATTCTTCTTTATATTGTCTAAGTTTTTGTTGAAATTCTCTTCTCCTGAGTTCAGTGAAAGTGAGTGAAGTCGCTCAGTCATGTCCAATTCTTTGTGACCCCATGGACACCATGGCGTCCATGGGATTTTCTAGGCAAAAGTACTGGAGTGGGTTGCCATTTCCTTCTCCAGGGAACTTCCTGACTCAAGGATCGAACCCAGCTCTCCTACATTGTAGACAGACGCTTTATTGTCTGAGCCACCAGGGAAATCAATGGGCATCCTTATAACAGTTCCTTTGACTTCTTTATCAGGTAAATTACTGATCTCCGTTTCTTTAGCATTTTCCCCCCATCAGGTTTTATTTGTTATTTTGTTTGAAACAAACAAACAAAAGTTTGTTTGAAACTTTCTCTGAATTAGGTGAAACAGCTTCTTCTCCTGGTCTTGAAGGAGTGGCCCTGTCTGGCAGTGCCCCCTCTGTGGAGTAGACTAGAACCTGATGGCTTTGGCAGGCTTGCTGGAGCGAGTGGCCAAGGGCAGGCCCTGGGGAGCACTGCTTCTGAAGCTGATTTGCCAGGGCAGCTGGGGCTGGAGCAGGCTTCAGTTCAGTTCAGTTCAGTCGTTCAGTCGCTCAGTCGTATCCGACTCTTCGCGACCCCATGAATCGCAGCAGGCTTACGTTGGGGTTATTCCTTGGGGAGTGCTGTGCCCAAGATCATATTGGTAGGGCGGTTTGGTCTGAAGTGTACCCTGGCTGGGGGCAGTTTCTAGGCCAAAGGTTTTGTGGTGCAGCTGGAGCCTGGATCAGGTGTGGGCACGAGAGTCCTAGGGAGACTAAATGATGGCTCTCACTGATCCTTTGATCTCCGAGAGAGCTCCAGCAGTTCTCTTTCCATTTTGCAGAAGCTCTAGGGTTAGTCAATGAATTTCTTCCTGTGCACTCTGGGTGCCCTTTAAAACTGCAACTTTTTTTCACTGTCTCCCAGGGTGTATGATTCTGTGCTTAGGGCCTTAAGTAATTACCCTCCCTTCTGCAAATTGCTGTGTCAGGAATGGGGTTCCCATGGATCCTGTGTTTCTGTCTTTCCTGCTCATTTCTATGTGGTCCTTCTATGTGCAGAGGTCGTTCAGTCAGCCTATAGTCTTTTCTAAGAAGAATTGCTCTATATGTGGGTATGGATATGATGGTCCATGGAAGGTGACCTTAGAGTCTTCCTTAAACATCATCTTGTGCCTCTTCAATCTCATTTTTGAGTTTTAATAGTAATTTTATTGCTACTTATTTTTGTTAGCTTTTATCTTATGTTACATACAACATTTCAACCCAAGAGAAAAACAATGGAAGAAATACAATTAAATCTTTCTTTAGACTACTTAAAGTGACTCTGTAACCAGAAAGGGTTAATTTTGAATTTACACTGGATTTGCTTCTGTGACTTTAACCCTTTTTGTTATTATACACATACATAATGGCCTAAGGGAGATAACCTGACCCCACCCACCTGTGAAGGACTGTGACATTCTTGAGTCCTTTGTGTGGCAAATAAAGCCCAGGGCTCCAGAAATGCATATTTGGGGAGATAGAAATCACAGAAAGATGTGACATCTTTGTTTGTTGATACGGCTGGAGATACTCCATTTTACACCACCCATGAAATGACTGTAAGGAAGTGAAACAAACACATTCCCCTATCTGAGTCTTGCCATTCTAGGAGATAATTTTGCAGAAATTAAATAATCTTTTTACTTTGTTTCCTCGTTTCCCCCCCATTTCTGATCCTTAAAAGAATCTGACATCCAGGCCCTGACAAGATGGTTATTTTGAGGGACTGGCCTGCCATCTTCTTGATCAGTGGGCTCCCTTTCTAGACCCAACACTTCACCTGGGATTCACTGACTTATCTTGCGGTGAGCAGAGCAAGCTTGAACTCAGTAACAGCTCTAATGTACCCTAAAAGATATTAATACTATTAATACTATGGTTTTCTTTTGTGTTATAAGGCTTATTTTTTAAAAAAGTTTGAAGCATAATACTTCAGTTATTTTTTAAAAGAATACTTAGAAAATCCAGTGTGAAAATGGTGTAATGCTGTTTAAACTTGTGTGGTGATCAGCAAAGTTAAAAATGAAATGTTTTCTAATTGACCCTTAATTGAGGTCATGGAGGTTTACTGATGTCAGTAAATGTCTAACTGACATTTACTGGCATATTTATGAAGACATGAAGAATGTGAGAAACTTGGTGAGAATCTTAATATTGACTTTTTTCATACTTCAGGCTATGACATTCACCGTCATTTTCTTTATATATTCATCTGTGTCATCTGTGTCATCGATGTCATCTGTATCAAAGTTATAGCAACTTTTATGAATATGTATTACATTAATTTTACTTGAAATTAGTATATACATTTAAAAACAAATTTAGGTGGAGACAATAAAACACGTTAATTAATAGGGAAAAATGGAGTTCAACAAAGTAACAACCCAAGGTCCTGTAGTTGTCACTATTCCACAGTGATGTGGAGTTAAGAGAAAAAAACTAAATGTTTCATCAGATTGCATATGGAAAAGCTAGTCTTTTATCCACATGTTTAAAACAGGAGCACGTCTTTTTTCAGAAACCAGCTAGTTGAAAGATTGACAGCTGAGTGAAGAGAACACAACCTTATATTTGGTTTCAGGTAGCTGGAGTTGTAATCACAGTTCTGGTGATGAGGGGAGTGGAAAGGTTTGCCTTTCACACAGCAACTTTAACAAACATAGCATAATATTTCCAGTGCTATCCTAGTAATTTCTTGCTTTTCGGTCTTCTTCATGCACATTCTACACATTGCATTAATAGAAACTGTCAGAAAACTGGGCTTTGAGTTATTTGACATTTATCACAGTCTACAGGAATGACTAGATAAAGCAGCTACTAATCACTGAAGCAGTGTAGAAGAATTATATCTTTAAAAAGATACTAAATGTATTACAAAAATTTAAGTGCTACATCTTAGAAGTCTCATCATTTAGAATGCAGAGTATTCAGAGTCATTGAGTTTCTTCTCATGTAGTTTCCTTTGTATGTAAGTTGCCTTATTGAGAATTGGCACCGTTTAATGCAAGTATGTGTATCCATGGTAAAAAGGGAGCTAACTATAGCAAACAATAACCTTTGTACCTGCATATAAGGAATCTTTCTTTTGCTGGTAAGGAAGAGACAGTCATCTTTTTTTCATGTACCCATAGATTTTGACTCCTTTAGAGGGATCAGAATTAGTTGAAAAGTTGTTATTCTTTGAGGTACCAAAGATGAATATTCAATTAACAAGAACAACAAGAGAAAAATAACACAAAAGTCATGATATGTAAATTAAGACTGCCTGGGACCAAGTATTTAAATGGCAAAGCTAGAAAGACATTAAAATCACCTTATTTTTTTTTTTTTCAACCCCTGAACAAATAAATGTAGAAAACATGTTTATCTGTTTAGCAGGGCAAACAGTTTCCATAATGCATATATTGAAAGAGAATGTGTATTTCAGAATACTCAAGATAAGGAGATACAGTAAAAAGAGAAGGGAATAATAGCAGAATTACTTGAATAAAAGCAGTTCTGACAAAGTTGAGGGTGGGGCTTCTCCTGTAAGCTTCAAGCCATGATACGTCCCCAGCTCTGATTTCTTGAGTAGATGTCATATGAAAAAAATTTTCCTTGGATTGTAGAATTCATAGATTGGGCTTAGTAGCATCATTAACATCATAGCAGTTTATTTTCCTCACAGACAAGCCTGCTTGATCAAAGTAAGATATAAATTGTTAGACTGCTTTGATAATTATTTATATAAAGACAAAGATAATATGTGGGTTTTGTGTTTATTTCATATTACTGTCTATGAATGAATAGAGGAATTCAGAATTTATTTGTTCACTTTGATTTTATTAACTTTCAGGGATAAATAGCAATATTTGAAAAATGGATATTTAGTCTTAGAGAAATAATTCATTCATTTTTTCCTTCTAATTATTCAGTGTGGGGATATTGAGTTTCTTCATACTGTAGTCTTCAAATCATAGTCATGATGTAAATTTAGCAATGATACTGTCTATCTTCTACAACAGTTTTGAGGAATATATACTGTATTTAATTTCTAGTATCCAAAAAACACTCTTCCTCATTTTAAAGTTGTAAAATAAATTTAAAGAACTTGAGGAGAACTTTCCAAAATAATTTATAACTAGTTGAGTGCTTTGAAATGAATTTATTTCCCTTAAAAATTAGATGTCCAATAATAGCCATATTTGTATACACAAATATGCCTTATTTTACAAATTTATATAGTATACATAGTTATATAAGATTACAAATGATGGGAATAAATTGTTTTTTCCAAATAGAAGACAAAAGTGCATGATTCCTAACTTACCTCCATTACCTGGTCTTGACTAAAAGCCTAGTTTCTCCTTCCTGTCTTTTGGTGAAAAGCATATAAATATTTACATTTCATTTTGGAAACTGTGTACTTTTAAGGGTCATCAGTTCAATTCAGTTTAGTCTCTCAGTTGTGTCCGACTCTTTGCGACCCCATGAATCACAGCACACCAGGCCTCCCTGTCCATCACCAACTCCCGGAGTTCACTCAAACTCATGTCCATTGAGTCGATGATGCCATCCAGCCATATCATCCTCTGTCGTCCCCTTCTCCTCCTGCCCTCAATCCCTCCCAGCATCAGGGACTTTTCCAATGAGTCAGCTCTTTGCATCAGGTGGCCAAAGTATTGGAGTTTCAGCTTCAACGTCAGTCCTTCCAATGAACACCCAGGACTGATCTCCTTTAAGATGGACTGGTTGGATCTCCTTGCAGTCCAAGGGACTCTCAAGAGTCTTCTCCAACACCACAGTTCAAAAGCATCAGTTCTTTGGCACTCAGCTTTCCTTATAGTCCAACTGTCACATCCATATATGATCACTGGAAAAACCATAGCCTTGACTAGATGGACCTTTGTTGACAAAGTAATGTCTCTGCTCTTTAATATGCTGTCTAGGTTGGTCATAACTTTCCTTCCAAGGAGTAAGCGTCTTCTAATTTCATGACTGTAGTCACCATTTGCAGTGATTTTGGAGTCCAGAAAAATAAAGTCANTCCATATATGATCACTGGAAAAACCATAGCCTTGACTAGATGGACCTTTGTTGACAAAGTAATGTCTCTGCTCTTTAATATGCTGTCTAGGTTGGTCATAACTTTCCTTCCAAGGAGTAAGCGTCTTCTAATTTCATGACTGTAGTCACCATTTGCAGTGATTTTGGAGTCCAGAAAAATAAAGTCAGCCACTGTTTCCCCATCTATTTGCCATGAAGTGATGGGACCGGATGCCATGATCTTCGTTTTCTGAATGTTGAGCTTTAAGCCACCTTTTTCACTCTCCTCTTTCACTTTCATCAAGAGGCTCTTTAGTTCTTCTTCACTTTCTGCCATAAGGGTGGTGTCATCTGCATATCTGAGGTGATTGATATTTGTCCCAGCAATCTTGATTCCAGCTTGTGCTTCCTCCAGCCCAGCATTTCTAATGATGTACTCTGCATATAAGTTAAATAAGCAGTGTGACAATATACAGCCTAGACGTACTCCTTTTCCTATTTGGAACCAGTCTGTTGTTCCATGTCCAGTTCTAACTGTTGCTTCCTGACCTACATACAGGTTTATCTTACTTAAAATTTTGGAGTAAATATTCCCCATGTACTTCATCTTGTTTTTTTACTTTAAAATAATTGTAGTGTATAACTAGATTTGGATGTATAATTGTACTTTTTCTTAATGGGAAAAGACAAAAGTCAAGTATTAGAGACGAGATTAAAGCAGAATTAAAGAAAAAGCTAAAATACTGAAAAGAAGAGCCACATACATGAAATTCTCTGGAGATTATATTTTAAATCTGTGTAAGTACAGTATCACTATTTGAAAAGCGTGTGGTATTTGAAAGGATCAAAGAAAAGCCCACACACCTTAAAAGCAGTTATTTAAGTAGACCGTACAACATGTGACCTTTGTGTCTGCCTTCTTCCACTTAGCATAATGGTTTTGAAATTCATCAAAGTTGTAGCAGGTATCCTTTCTATGTCTGAATACTCCGACACACACACATACATACACATAAGGCTCAACGCACACACATACATACACAATACATACATTTCTCAATCTGTTTATACATTTATCCTCTGATGGGCATTTGGGCTCTTCTATATTTTGGCTGTTATGAATACTACTACTATAAACATTCATGCTCAAGTTTCTATATGGACATATGTTTTCATTTCTATTAGGTATGTATGTAGAAGCAGCATTTCTGTGTCATATGGTAATTGTGTGTTTAACTTTTTAAGGAACAGCAAATGTTTTTTCCATTGCAGCTATACTACTTTACATGGTTACTAGTAATATTCAAGGTTTCATTGTATTTTTCTACATTCTTGTCAACACTTGTTAGTTTTTAGTTTTTGATCAAAGTTGTCCTAGAGGGAATGAAGTGCTTGTTGAGTATTTATATGTCTTCTTTAGAGAAGTGTCTATTCAAGTCTTTCACCAATTTTAAAATTTGGACTGCTCTTGTTTGTTGAGTTGTAAGAGTTGTTTACATATTCTGGATATTAATCCTCTATCAGATATGTGGTTTGCAATTTTTTTCCTCCATTCCTTCACATCGTTGGTAACATTCTTTAATGTACAAAAATATTTTAATTTTTATGAAGTATAATTTGTCTATTTTTTATTGCTCATGCTTTTGGTGTCAAATCTGAGAATCCATTGCCAAATCTGAGGTTATGAAGATTACCCTTGTGTTCCCTTCTGGTAGCTTTACAGTTTGGCTCTTAGCTTTAGGTCATTGATTTACTTTTATTAATTTTTGCATAAGAAGTAAGGTGTGGGTCCATCTTCACTATCTGTATGTGGTTACCTATTTTTCCTTGTGCCATTTGTTGAATAGATAGTTTTTCCCTGTTGAATGGTCCTGTCAAAAGTCAGTTGGCTATGGTTGAGTTGGTTTATTTCCGGACTTTCAATTCTATTCTTTTGGTCTCTTTATCTGTCCTTAAGCTGTATACTACAGTCTTTTGGTCACTGTAGCTTTGTATTAAGTAGTAAATTTTGAAATTGAAAGTGTGAGTCCTCCAACTGTGTTTCTCTTTCTCAGTACTGTTTTGGATATTTGAGGTTCCTTGCAGTTTCATATAAATTTAAGGAACTGTAGTTCACTTTGTGAAATATTGTCATCCTAACAATATTAAGTCTTCCCATTCATGAACATGGTATATATTTCCATTTGTTTAGGTCTTCTTTAATTTTTTTCAGCAGTATTTTGTAATACTTAAAGTATAAGTCTTTTGCTTTCTTGGTTAAGTTTATTTCTCAGTATCTTGTTCTCATAAATGATATTATAGATGGAATCATTTTCTTAATTTCCTTTTCAGATTACTCATTGCTGCTGTATAGAAAGAAAACTGACCTATGTATGTTGATCTTGTATCTTGCAACTTTACTGAATTCATTTATTAGTTCTGATAGTTTTTTTGTGGATTCTAGGGTATTTTGTATATATACAATCATGTCATCTGCAAACACAGTTTTACTTCTTCCTATTTCTAAAAGACATTATGAATTTGGATGCATTTTCTTTTTCTTGACTAAATGCTCTGACTAGAGCTTCTAGTAAAGTATTGAATAGAAGTGGTTAAAGTGACATTTTTGTCATATTCCTGATCTTAAGGAAATGCTGTTCTTCTTTTACTATTGAGTATGACTGTGACTTCCTTATAAATTCTCCTTGTCATGTTAGGGAAGTTCCCTTCTCACCTAGTTTGTGGGTCTTTTTATCGTGAGAGAGTGTACAATTTTGTCAAGTGTTCCATTTGTGTGTTTTGAGATGATAATGTCATTTATTTCCCCTTTCACTGTCTCAATAGGGTTTGTATTACATTGATTGATTTTCAGAAGTTCAACCTCGATGGAATTCCTGACTTAAATCCCATTTGGTGATGGTGTATAGTTTTCTTTAATATGCTTTTGGATTTGGTTTGCTAGTGTTTTATTGAGGAATTTTGTGTGTTTATTCATAAGACATATTTATCTGTGGTTTTCTTATGATATTTTTGGTATTAGTTATTATTATCTTTGGTACTACTGACCTCATAAAATGTGCCAGCTTTGTCAGCTTTTTGGAAGAGTTTGAGAAGGAATCATGTTAATTCTTCTTTAAATGTTTGATAGAACCCACCACTGACGTCATATGGTCCTGACTTTTTTTTTGGGGGAGATTTTTATTAACCGATTCAATCTCTTCTCTTGTTACAAGTCTGTTAAGGTTTTCTACTCTTGGGACTTCCCTGGTGGTCCAGTGGTTAAGACTCTGCACTCCCAATGCAGCAGGCATGGGTTCCATCCCTGATCAGGGAACTAAGATCCTGTATGCCACATGGTGAGGAAAAAAAGATTTCCTTCTCTTTTGATAACTTGCATTTTCCAAGGAATTTGTCCATTTCATCTAGATTGTCTAACATGTTGGTATAAATCTGTTCATAGTATTTTCTTATAATCCTTTTGATTTCTGTGAGGTCAGTGGTAGTTATTTGCATCTTCTTTTTTTCTTAATCTTGTTAAAGGTTTGTAGTTTTTGTTATTTTTTTTTTTTTTTCAAAGAAACAAGCTTTGGTTTCATTGATTCGCTCTATTGCTTTTCTCTGTTTTGTTTCTCTCTGCTGTAATCCCTATTCTTTCTTTCTTTCTAATGGCTTTGTGTTTAGTTTCTGCTCCTTTTCTAGTTCTTTAGAGTGTGAAGTTGGGTTGTTTATTTGAAATCTTTTTTTTAGTGTAGGTGTTTATAGCTACAAATTTTCCTTGGAGCGGTGATTGTGCTGTATCCTTTAAGTTTTTGGTGTATTGTGTTTTTTATATCAAAGTGTTTTCTAATTTCCTTAGTGATTCTTTCTCTGATCTTATATTGCTTAAGAGTTATTTAGAGTTTTCCAATTTTTCTTTTGTTATTGATATCTAGCTTTGTTCCATTGTGGTTGATTCCATTGTAATCACTCATTGTATGATTTTGGATATTTTGAAGTTTGAGAATTCTTTTATGACCTAACATATGATCTATTCTGGAGAATGTTCTACATGCAGGTGAGAAGAATATATGTTTTGCCATTGTTAGGTGGCATGTTCTATGTTGGTCTGTCAGATGTAGTTGATTTATAATGTTATTCAAGTCTTTTACTAGTGATTTTCTGTCTACATGTCCTCTGCATTATTGAAAGTGGGCTTTTGAAGTTTCCAACTATTATTGGAGACTGTTTCTTCCTTCATTTATGTCACTGCTTGCTTCATACATTTTGAGGCTGTATTGTTTGATATATATATAATTGTTATATCTTCTTAGTGCATTGATCCTTCACTATAAAATGTCTTTGTCTCTTGCGACAGTTTTGTATGTAAAATCAATTTTGTCTGATATTAATAAAGGTAGCCAGATTTCCTTTTGGTTACTGTTTATAAAAATGAATTTTGTCTGATATCAGTGGCCAGGCTTCCTTTTGGTTGCTGTTTGCATGGAGTTTCTTTTTCCATCCCGTGACTGTTAACCTATCTGTGTCTTTGGGTCTCAAATGCATCTCTTAAAAGCTGCATATAGTTGTATTATGTTTTTTTTAAAAATATTCTGCCAATATCTGTCTTTTAATTGACAAGCTTAACTCATTCACCTTTAATTACTGACAATGAAGGATTTATATCTTCAATTGTGCTATTTGTTTTTTGTATTATTTTTTGTTATTCCTCAGCTTCTCTAATACTGACTTATTTTGTGTTTGATTTTTTTCCTGTATATCATTTCCCTTTCCATTTCTTTATACATATATTTTTAGGTATTAGTGGTTACCATGGGAATTACAGTTAACATCCTAAATTTATAAAACTCTAGTTTGAATTGATACCAAGTTAGCTTCAGTAGCATACGTCGACTCTGCTCCTAACTGGCTCCATCTTCTCCTTTATGTTCTTACTGTCATAGATTGTGTCTTTATGCATTGTGTGTCCATTAATATAGATTTATGATTATTGTTTTATACATTTGTTTATTAAATGAAATAGGAAATAAAAAAGAGAAGTCACATAGCAAAAATATAGCATTATTAGGTTTTATATTTATCTGTGTAGTTACCTTTATTATTGTTCTTTATCTCTTTGTGTAGGCTTTAAGTTACTGTCTAGTATCCTTTTATTTCAACCTGAAGGACTTCCTTTAGCATTTCTCATAGAGCAGATAACTAGTAATGAATTCCCTTATCTTTCATTTAGCTAAGAATGTCATAGTTTCTTCTTTATATTTGAAGAGTTGTTTTGCTGAATGCAGAATTCCCAGTTGACATGTTTTTCCTTTCAGTCTTTATATATATTGTTCTACTACCATTTAGTCTTCATGGTTTTTGATGAGAAATACACTGTTAATCTTTTTGAGAAGCCGTTTGAGAAGCCACTGATGTGATCAATCACTTTTCTCCCGCTGCTTTCAAGTTTCTCTCCATCTTTGTCTTTTAGCAGTTTGAGAATTATATATCATGATGTGCATTTCTTTGAGTTTGTCCTGCTTGGAGTTTGTTGAGGTTCTTGTGCTCAGTTGCTTCAGTCGGGTCTGACTCTGCAACCCCATGCACTGTAGCCTGCCCGTCTCCTCTGTCCGTGGGATTCTCCTGGCAAGGATACTGGAGTGGGTTGCCATTCTCTTCTCCAGTTGAGGTTCTTGGATATGTGTATTTATGTATTTCATAAAGTTTAGGAAGTTTTTGGATAGTATTGCAAATATTTTTTTCTGCCTTTTTTCCTTTCTTTTCTCCCTCTGGGACTCTCATATTATATATGTTGATATGTTTGATGGTATCCCATAAGTCTCTGAAGCCTTGTTCATTTTTCCTTTTTTCCTTTCTACTCCTCACACTGGGCAGTTAACAGCTGCCCTATCTCCAAATTTGAAGACTCCTTCTTGAATCTGTTTTTGAATGTGTCTTGTGAATATTTAAATTGTACCTGTAATACTTTTCAATTACCAAATTTCTACTTTGAGTTTTACAAATAGTTTAATTTCTTTTAATTCTTTGTCCATGATTTTCTTTAGCTCTTTTAGCATATTTAAAGCAGTAACTTTCAAGTCTCAGTCTTGTAAGTTAATGCCTGGACTTCCTCAGGATGGTTTCCATAAATTTCTTTCTTACTTTTTATGTCCTGTGAATGAGTGATGCATTCCTACTGCTTCTTTGTGTGCTTTGTAGTTATCTTGTTGAGATCTGGACATTTTGAATATTGTAATTCTGAAAATCTGGTTCTCCTACTACACCAAAGACTATTACATGATGAAGTCTGCAGTTGTTCATTTGTTTAGTGACTTTTCTACTTTTTTTTTTTGAAAAGTCTATATTCCTTGTCTCGTGTGGTCACTGAAGTCTATGTTCTGTTATCTCTGTGGTCAGCTAGTGACCTGACAGAAATTTCCTTAAATGTCTGGATACAATAAGAGTTAAAAAAAAAATGTAAAAGGAATTCTGTCTCTTTAACTTCCATGGTGCCAGGGAAGCAGTTAAAACCATTAAGCTTGAATTAATAGCCAGCCTCTGTGCTGGCCACTTAGTGACCCGCCAGGTCACAAAACACAGAACTCTGTTTTTTTGAAGGAGAAGATCTTACTGCCCACCTTGATGCCAAAAGGTTGAATCAGGAGTGGAGGATTATTGCTGCTTATGCATGATGTTGCAATTCATGAAAATTTGCTGGCTTTCTTGTTTGTCAAGCACTTCCCTGGATGCTCCATGTGTTCAATTAGACCCCAGAGTTCTAAATTCTAGCAGTTCTTGCAGCTCAGTAGTTGTTTTGGTGAAGAGGCTGACTCTAGAGCTTTATACTCTGTGATCTTCCGTAATATCACTCCCTTCCATGGTCATTCTTAAAAGTGTTCCAGTTTGAGCAATATGTTTTATTGTCACCCATATGGTAATTAAATGACAGGAGCAAGGGAAAAGATGAAAACAAGTTCTTACAGAGACAATAAGCCATGAGAATCATCAATAAATCACTTGCTCGAAGAGTATAAACTGTCAGATGAATGCTACAGAGTTTTCCTAGTATCAGTTCCATATAGCTCCTCCCTTTAAAGAAATCTTTATTCTAGTCTAGCATCAATACCGGGGAAGGCAATGGCACCCCACCCCAGTGCTCTTGCCTGGAAAATCCAATGGATGGAGTAGCCTGGTGGGCTGCAGTCCATGGGGTCGCTAACAGTCAGACAGACTGAGCGACTTCACTTTCACTTTTCTCTTTCATGCATTGGAGAAGGAAATGGCAACCCACTCCAGTGTTCTTGCCTGGAGAACCCCAGGGATGGGGGAGCCTGGTGGGCTGCCGTCTATGGGGTCACACAGAGTCGGACACAACTGAAGTGACTTAGCAGCAGCAGCAGCAGCAGCATCAATACTGTGAATGAAAGCCTTTGTTGGAAGGCTTGACAGATGACATTGATTTCCACTGTGAATTTAGATGTGGAGTGTTGTCACTATAACATGTGAACGGAGATGTGGAGTCTGTGGGGCAGCCTTATCTCTTCCTGCTGACATGGGTGCCATATTGTCTGTCTTTCTACTTGCTCCCCTTCTCACATCTGTGGGTGGGTCATGACCACTGCCTCACGGCTGTGTGCAGGCCTTATGTTGTGGAGGCCCATTACGGCCAATGCTCTTTAATTGGGCAGAAGAGTTGCCGCCTTGGCTTCTCTCCCGTTTCAGAAAGCTGAGTACATGATGTCACTGCAGCCTTCCCAGTCTATACCAGCTTGAGGAGGAGGATCCTAGGACTGAAAATCAAACCAGGGGCTCCATATATGCTGATAAGTGGCATTGCTTTTGGACTTTTGAATCTGGTTACAATGTAAGGAGGTACTTTTTGAACATGGGTTAATATGTATTTACTTATTCTGAAAATTCACTAGACTTCAGCTGCTGAATCTCACAAATGGTGATGCTCATCAAAGTTTTTGGTAACTACTCAGAAGAGAACAATAGAGTATATTAGGAAAAAAATATTTTCAATAAGAGATCTTGGGTTGACTGGTAGGCTGTCTCTCCAGCTCTTCTACACATACTCAATGCTATAGGTATTAGCAAACTTAATCTTTAATAATGTAAGTGAATAAAAATGGAAATGACTTGTTTCCCTTTTTTTTGATCTGTATTAAACATACATAACTAATTTTGGTAAACTTGGGTGAAATAGTTTGCTATGGTTGAATTTTAAATGCTAAAAAAAGAGGGTTATGAAAAAATGCCTATCAAAATATTAGCTATATCATGTGAAAGGACTGAACATAGTATCTTGATAGTATAAAAAATTTCTTTAAAGTATTTTTATTATACTTAAAATATCAAAATTATAATTATCTATTAAGAAACAAATAGTTTTAATCTTTTCCATAGTTCTCTATGTGATGTTAATGCAGTGTTCATTTATGTTGATACTTGAGTTTAATATTACTTTCTCTAGTATTAACATTGCCAATACCATAGCTTTGGTAATGCACATTTGAATATTTAATTATGTTTCTATAAACAGCTTCTCTAATGCTACATTTTCAGTGAATATGATGGGCCTTCTGTTAGTGCTGGCATTTGAGCGATCTTGCTTTCTATTTTTCTGTTATATACACAATGTGAAGTATTCCCACCTGAGATTTCCCTGAAGTTTCACTTGGGAAACAGAACCTAATTTGAAAGATGTTTTCTGTTGTATGTTGCTCAGATCAAGCTTTGCATTGAATCAAGCCAAATGATGAAAACAGTCCAGCCTTCTTTCCAGCAGAATGCAATTACCTCTAAGGCCTATAGTAAAAGACCAACTAATTGAGAACACTTGTCTTTGTTTTCAGTTAGCAAAGATTCTTACTAAGAGTGTCCATTTTTTAAATTCAAAAAGGTGGGTTTACTTTTAATGAACTAATAGTTGGGAGATCTTAAAATTAAAGCGTGTGCAGGTTATCCTCTTCCTCAAGGGGACATACACTGCTTCTGCGCTCGTGTGAAGTAATAATGAGATACCATAAGCAAACAGTAGATGATTCATGTCAGATGGCTCTTCAATAACGTTAGGGGGGGAAAAAGCAGCTGATGTATGGGATATTGAAGGCAGATTAAGTTGTTAATGTATATTAGTATATTCTTAATTTCCTTTTAATTGAAAAAGACATATTGACTTTAATTAGAACCATTTCACAGGAACTGTCAATTAGCACATGTCAAACTAGTTAATTCAGAACAGAATTCTTTTAATTAGGGTCTGCTTTCCTTTAACTATGGGGCCAATGAAATCAGCCTTTCCTTATCTAGATTTTAAATGTCTCTAAGACATATAATACAAATGTAGACTCTTATCTATTATTAGAAGCCCATATGGATAACATTAAAATGATGATGCTGGCATTGTTCATGCAGCACAAATCAGAGTCCCTTTATGACTGTTAGAAAAAAAAATGGCTTTGAACAAAGACTATTTTAAATACCAGATTTATCCTACTTTAAAGAGACTACAAAATTTATGACATGCATGTTCACATTTAAAGTATTATTTAATACGTCTGCTCAAATAAATGGGCCTATTCAAACGTTTTGTGTGTTCTATCAGCCGAAGACACATAAAACATTGTCAAGCCATACAGCAACATTTTTCCCTTAAATGAACTGTAATCAAAAAGGGAAAACAGACTGAATGAATTTTTTTTGCATGACATAAAAATAGCATTGTTAACTTTCATTGCATCCAGAGATTTAATACCAATAGTTGATGCAGTGACTAAACCACTGGTAGTGAGCTAATGTGATCTTAGTAATCAGACAGTGTAAAATCCGCAACTTGGCTCCTGCTTAATGTAATGATGTGGAATTATAGCATTTTAGTTACAGTTGGCATGAGGATTGGCGCATAGAATAAGCTTGGTGGGGCAGGGCTGTGTGGTGTTCACCTACAGAATAGGTATGCTTATAATTTTAAAAGAAGATTTTAAATTATATGTGAAGAGAGAGTTAATAGGAGATCCAGCTTACTTTATCATGTGAGGTTTAGTCACTATTTTACTCAGCTATAGCAAGCAAGGGTTACAGAAATTAATAAAAAGTATATTAATAAGTTAAATTTGAGATTCTAAAGATAATTATTTAGTAAGATATTATGTGTAACCTCAACTTATTCATCTTATTGTAGGTACATTTAACTTCGTAACAGTAGTGTACCTTTCTAAAGTATGCTATACTGTAACTGTATCAGTGGTTACATTTGTGAAACTGAATTAAATGAAGAATTGTAGTAATTTTCTAATATTGATCGACAGAGGCAAAAGAACAAGGGCAATAAACAAATGAAAAAATGCTACCAAAAAACTCCATTCTTTTTCTTCCAGAGCTGACCGTTCTCTTCTGAACTATTTCTAGAGCTACCTTACCTCTCTGTGTTTGACAGTGACAAACCCTCTGTTTGACAGTGACAGCCTACATTCAGCATGTCCATATTTTGTTTAGATCTGTAGCTTTTAACTTTTTGGTGCCACTTGAATCTCTGATGAAAGATATTAATCCTCTTCCCAGAAAAATTCACATACTCATACATGCACTAAAATATTCAGGATGGGAAATCTTAACTTCTTAAAAAACAAACTGGCAAAACTTGCTAAAGGATGTAACCTCAGTTTGATATAACTAACGACTTGTAGTTTTGCAGACCCTATACTTGGTTCTGGGAATATAACAATGAGTAAGATAAAACCTTAGCATCTGACTCACTGTGACAAGTTGTTAGCACATTTTCAGAAATTACTGTATGATTCTTACTTTAACCGCTTTTACTCTCTGAACTGTTTAAAGTTTTATCTGTATTTACAAATCTTGTACAAGTATTCAATCTGAAGAACAATTTTACATAAAAATTGTTTGACAAAGGGACTTCCTTGGTGGCTTAGTGGTAAAGAATTGGCCTGCCAGTGCAGGGGACACAGGTTTGACCCTTGATCTGGGGAGATCTCACATGCTATAGAGCAATTAAGCCCATGCCCCACAGCTAGAGGGCCTGTGCTCCAGAGGCTGGGAGCCACACCACGGAAGCCTGTGCACCGCAGAGCCCGGTCTCGGCAACAGGAGACGCCGCCGCGACGAGATGCTGGAGCACTGCAGCTAGAGAGTAGACCCGCTTGCCACGAAAGAGGAGCCCAGGCAGCGACGAAGACCAAGCACAGCCGTAAGTAAGTGAAGCGGCTTTTAAAAATTGCCTGAAAAATGGGATCCCTAGATCATTAGTGGAGGTTGATTTTATGGCTTTAACTCAACAGATTTTATTGATCCTTTTAATCTTATTTATAATTCTGTTTTGTTTAATAATCATAGATAATATTAATATCCTAATTTGGACCCACCTTTTATCTCTTTATTCATTTAATTATTTACAAAGAAGACATAAAGCATACTAATATCATTTTTATAAGTTAGGCTCATTTAAGCTTAAACCATTGGTAATGATTTTGGGTGGCGGTGCTAGTTAATTTCTTGATTATCCATGATAGGTTATCCACACTGTGCCAGGGTTTAAATTTGAATAGTGGCTGAGCAAGGTCTGTGCTGTGTGTGCTAAGTCATGTCCAGCTGTTTGTGACCCTGTGGACCATAGCCCCCCAGGTTCCTCTGTCCATGGGATTCTCCAGGCAAGAATACTGGAGTGGGTTGCCATGCCTTCCTCCAGGGGATCTTTCCAACCCAGGGGTTGAACCTGCGTCCCTTATGTCTCCTGCATTGGCAGGCGGGTTCTTTATCACTAGCACCACCTGGAAAGCCCAAAATAGGTCTACTTTCCAGGAATATCAACACACCCAGGCTTAATTCCTTTCTATCTTAAAAGGGGTATATTTTGGGTCTTTAACAGTGTACTATAGCATTATTAAATAACTATATAAAAATATAGATAGATATAAATGTTTATATATATATTTATAGATTTATACATAAACACATAAATATATAAAGTATAAATAAATATATAAATATACATACGCTTAAGTATACTTATGTATTTACTATGTTCAGTTCAGTCGCTCAGTCATGTCCGACTCTTTGCGACCCCATGAATCGCAGCACACCAGGCCTCCCTGTCCATCACCAACTCCTGGAGTTCACTCAGACTCACGTCCATCGAGTCGGTGATGTCACCCAGCAATCTCATCCTCTGTCGTCCCCTTTTCCTCCTGCCCCCAATCCTTCCCAGCATCAGAGTCTTTTCCAATGAGTCAACTCTTCATATGAGGTGGCCAAAGTACTGGAGTTTCAGCTTTAGCATCATTCCTTCCAAAGAACACCCAGGGCTTATCTCCTTTAGAATGGACTGGTTGGATCTCCTTGTAGTCCAAGGGACTCTCAAGAGTCTTCTCCAATACCACAGTTCAAAAGCATCAGTTCTTCAGCACTCAGCTTTCTTCACAGTCCAACTCTCACATCCATACATGACCACAGGAAAAACTATAGCCTTGACTAGACAGAACTTTGTTGGCAAAGTAATGTCTCTGCTTTTCAGTATGCTATCTAGGTTGGTCACAACTTGCCTTCCAAGGAGTAAGCATCTTTTAAATTCATGGCTGTAGTCACCATCTGCAGTGATTTTGGAGCACCCAAAAATAAAGTCTGACACTGTTTCCACTGTTTCCCCATCTATTTCCCATGAAGTGATGGGACCAATCTGACCAGTAGAAAAACCATAGCCTTGACTAGATGGACCTTAGTCGGCAAAGTAATGTCTCTGCTTTTGAATATGTTTTCTAGGTTGGTCATAACTTTTCTTCCAAGGAGTAAATGTCTTTTAATTTCATGGCTGTAGTCACCATCTGCAGTGATTTTGGAGCCCCAAAAAATAAAGTCTGACACTGTTTCCACTGTTTCCCCATCTATTTCCCATGAAGTGATGGGACCGGATGCCATGATCTTAGTTTTCTGAATGTTGAGCTTTAAGCCAACTTTTTCACTCTCCTCTTTCATTTTCATCAAGAGGCTTTTTAATACTCTTAACTTTCTGCCATAAGGGTGGTGTCATGATTCCAGCTTGTGCTTCTTCCAGCCCAGCATTTCTCATGATGTACTCTGCATATAAGTTAAATAAGCAGGGGTCTTCAGCCATTAAACGAATGAAATATTACCATTTTTGCCATACGTGGACCTTGAGGCATTATACAAAGTGAAATAAATCAGATAAAGATAAATACCATATAATTGTATGTATAATCTAAAAAACCAAACTAACAAGCAAGCAGACAAGCAACCAAGCTCATAGATAAGGAGAACAGGCTGTTGATTAATAGAGGCAGGGGATGGGGAGTGGGCAAAATGGGGGGTTCAAATGGTAAAACTTTCTAGTTATAAAATTTGTAAGTCATGACAATGTACAGTATGGTGACTACAGTGAACAGTACTATATTATATATTTGAAAGTTGCTAAATAACTTACAAGCCCACTCACATGAAAATAATTATGTATGCTAACTGATGTCAACTATTACTGTGGTGATTATTTCACAGTATTTAAAAATATGAAATCATTATGTTGTCCACATGAAGCTAATACAATTTTATATGTCAATTATACATCACTAAGAAAAATTTATTTCCTTTTAGTTCTGGAGCCAAGAAGCAGAATGAAGGGGTCTATAGACACTAGGAGAGAATCCTTCCTTGTCCCTGCCTCTGGCAGCTCCAGACATACCTTGGCTTGTGGTTTACAGAACTTCAGTCTCTACCTCCATCATCACATAGCTTTCTCCTCTCTGTGTCTTTTTCCATTCTCTTCTCTTTTTGATACTTGTCATTGAATTTAGTGAAGTGAAAGTTGCTCAGTTGTGTCTGACCCTTTGTGATACCATGGACTAATCCATGGAATTCTCCAGACCACTATACTGGAATGGGTAGCCTTTCCCTCCTCCAGGGGATCTTCCCAACCCAGGGACTGAACCAAGGTCTCCCGCATTGCAGGCAGATTCTTTACCAGCTGAGTCACAAGGGAAGCCCATCATTGATTTAGAGTCCATGCTAATTCAGGGTGATTATACCTCAAGATCCTTAAGTATATTAGCTATGACATTTTTCCAAATAAACTCACTTTTACAGATTCAGGGTGGACATATTGTTGCATACAGAGAGGGAGCATATTCAACCTACTCTAAAAGGAGATGACAAAGTAGGTCTCTTATTAATGTTGCAAATTTGTTTTCCAAGAACGATATCAGAAGTTAGGCCCACTCAGTACTCTGTAATGGCCTATGTGGGAAAAGACTCCAAAAAAGAGTAGACATATGTATATGCATAACTGATTCACTCTGCTGTATACCTGAAACTAGCACAACATCGTTAACTATACTCTTACAAAATGGTTTTAATATTAGTAAAACTTAGATTATATCCTGCTTCCTGTAGTTATCAATATCTTTTACTGAAAGTTCTGCTCATCTCCTATATTCATTCATCTTCAAGCTTTTTGAATTATCTTCCTATAGATCATTAAAATTTTATGTCTTGTTTTCAATATTCAACTAAAAATTTGGGTTATGCTCTTTATGGATATTCAGATAGCTACATCTATCAATATTTGCCTACATTTTAATTTAAATTTTTAAAAATATTTTTTAAATTTTAAATGTCTATTTGCTTTCATGTATAGAAGATCCTCTGATCCTGCCCCTGCTGCTGCTGCTAAGTCACTTCAGTCGTGTCCGACTCTGTGCAACCCCATAGACAGCAGCCCACAGGCCCCTCTGGTCCTGGGATTCTCCAGGCAAGAACACTGGAGTGGGTTGCCATTTCCTTCTCCAATGCGTGAAAGTGAAAAGTTCAAGTGAATTCGCTCAGTCATGTCCAACTCTTCACGACCCCATGGACTGCAGCCTACCAGGCTCCTCCACCCGTGGGATTTTCCAGGCAAGAGTACTGGAGTGGGGTGCCATTGCCTTCTCCAGAAGATCCTCTATCAGTCAGCTATTTGATGTACATTATTTTTTTTAATTCTCTCTACTCTAGCTTTTTAGTTCTTTAAAAAAACATGAAAAATACTTTAATACTTCTAGAATTAAGTATGGTATCTGGTACACAGTAAGGATCTAATCTTGTTTTTTCTATCTTTCTATGTTTAAATTTTTGTTTCAGATGTTAAGTTAGCATGTTAAACTTTTTTTAACATGCCAAGTGTCATTTTACTAACACATATATATGAAATTCAGAAAGATGGTAACGATAACCCTGTATGTGAGACAGCAAAAGAGACACAGATATATAGAACAGTCTTTTGGACTCGTGGGAGAGGGAGAAGGTGGGATGATTTAGGAAAACGGCATTGAAACATGTATAATATCATATAAGAAACTAATCGCTAGTCCAGTTTTGATGCAGGATACAGGATGCTCAGGGCTGGTGCACTGGGATGACCCAGAGGGATGGTACAGGGAGGGAGGTGGGAGGGGGGTTCAGGATGGGCAACACGTGTACACCCATGGTGGATTCATGTTGATATATGGCAAACCAATACAATATTGTAAAGTAAAAAAATAAAAAAATAAAGATTTACTTTTTATTCACACATTCATTGGAAAATTGTTTCATTGTTTCCCACATTTTTCAAATATTTTCTAGGCAAATTCTAAATGCTATGGAAATGGCAATAAAGGGAACAGACAAAAATTTCTACCTGGAACTTATCATAGAATGAGTAGCAATGAATTCAAAAAAATAAAATAATAAACTTTAATAAAAAAATAATACTTTTGACTAAATATATAATAAATTAAAAATAATAACAGAAATAATAAGTTATGTACATATAGCTTGTTAGATGGTAATACATTTGTTATGGGGAGAAACAAACCGGGAAAGGAAAATACAAAAGCTGGAGGAAGAAATTTTATATAGAATTGTCACAAGGTGGTATTTGAACAAAAAATGGTGAAAGAGGGAAGGAAATTAATATCTAAAGGAAAAACTTTTCAATCAAAGAAAACAAGTGCCGAGGTCTTGACATAGAGGGTATCGAGATACTTAAAGAATGAAGCCAGAGGGGCAGAACTGAAGTAAGAGAGACAACAGGACTCAGTTCTGAGAGGTAATGGGTTCAGATCACCTAGTATCTTGTAGATCATTGTTTTGAGCTTTGGCTTTTTCTCTTAGAAAAATACAAGAACTGTTGAGAGGTTTTAACCAGAGGAGAGGCTTGATCTGATTTGCACTTTAAATGAATTAAATCAATAAAATAAGTTGAAGCCAGAGAAGGGTGCTAAGCAGGTGAGTGCATTCATCCAGGAGAGATAGTAGTAAAAGCTAGGATGCGCCAATGTGGGAGCAGAGAGAGAGAACTGGATTTACCGGATCTACGGCTCAGCCAAGTTAATATTGTGTAGCAAGAGAAGGGGGAGAAGGAAATGGCAACCCACTCCAGTGGAGAATCCTGTGGACAGAGGAGCCTGGAGGGCTGCTGTCCATAGTGTTACACAGAGTCAGACACGACTGAAGCGACTTAGTATGCATGCATGCATTGGGGGAGGAAATGGCAACCCACTCCAGTCTTCTTGCCTGGAGAATCCCAGGGACGGGGGAGCCTGGTGGGCCGCCATCTATGGGGTCACACATAGTCAGACACAACTGAAGCGACTTAGCAGCAGCAGCAGCAGCAAGAGAAGAGAAAGAGGGCATTAATATGTCAAAGATTCCAATAATTGGTTATGGATTTTAGGCTGAAGAAAAAGAGAATGAGCAAGGTTAATCTCATTTGAAGCCAATGAACCATCAACTTCAGGGCTTTCTCACTTGCTCTGCCTTCTGAAGTCCCAGGATGGGGCAATATGCATGCTCAGTCACTCAATCATGACCAACTCTTTGTGACCCCAGACCCCATGGACTGTAGCTTGCCAGGCTCCTCTGCCCATGGGACTTTTTAGGCAAGAATAATAGAGTGGGTTGCCATTTCCTCCTCCAGGGGATCTTTCCAGAGCAGGGATGGAACTTGCATCACTGTATTGCAGAAGGACTCTTTACCATTGAGTTAGCAGGAAAGTCCTGGATGGGGCTACAGCCATGTATTAGTAACTGTGATTATAGTTTAAAACATCATAATAAAATACTTCAACCACAAATACTTAAGTTCACCCTTTAAAAAATATTTTATGCTTTCCAACCCTTTGTTTCACTGTCCTTCATGCCATGTGGTGTTGAATTCAACATAAAGTGAAAATGAGATCAGTGAAAATTATATCAGGATTACTGTGGCATATGTATGTGTTTTGCAGTAACATTTAGCTGTTCTACTATAAAAATGTTTTCCAGGAATATTCCTACCACATACTATGAACACTGACACAAAAGTGCTGGGCCAGTGACCACACTACGATACTAAAGTAGCCTATAGCACTTGCAACTGGATAAATATAGATGGTGAGTACACGCACAAAATACACAGTGCTGTTTAAACCTTAAGCCAAACCTCAATTGCTATTTAAAACAATTAAACAGCTTTCTTGTGTATGAAAAATTTGATACAGGTTTCTCCATATATCGCAATTTAAAACCTCAGTTGCTATTACTAACTATGGCTTCCCAGGTGGCTTAGTGGTAAAGAATCTGCCTGCTAGTGCAGGAGACTCAGGTTCAATCCCTGGATCAGGAAGATCCCTTGGAAGAAGAGATGGCAATCCACTCCAGTATTCTTGCCTGGAGAATGCCGTGGACAGAGGAACCTAGGGGGCTACCGTCCATGGGGTCACAAATAGTTGGACATGACTGAGAGACTGAGCATGCATATTACAAACTACAATTTGGAAAGTTGATATTTACTTTTATAAGCTATTAACACTAAAACCAAATTTTTAGAAATTTACACTGGAAAAAAAATTTTTCTGGTGTCTCTCTAAAAATTATATTACAAAATCATTCTCATAAAAAGAAGTAATCACAACTAAAGGTATGAAATAGAAAGTATTAAAGGGTGATTTCTTCATACATGCCATTTTTTTTAATTTTTTGCTATTTGTATTCTTCAACTCTTCAAAACTTGCAATTTGTTGAAATTTTCCTCATTTTTATTTTTTTAGCTACATTTAGAATATTTATCCAAGGTTCATTTTTATTATTTGTTTTATATTTAAATTATTTATCCCAAGAAAGGCCTCTAAATCATCTGCAGCTCAGGCCCTGTCTAGACTGACCCTAGAAATGAATTTAAGAGAAGAGTGTTGGATTATAAATCTGATAGTATTCAGTGAACCACTCCGTGTGGTAGAAGCTTCATTGGGGTCAAGACACTAGGGAGAGATGAATCCGTAGTCAAAAATTATCATTACTGCTAATAATTTTAGTCACTTATTTTCAGGCCAGTAAAAATAAAAATATACTTTTATTTGTCATAGTAATGAGTTGATTTCTTTCCATCTTTAAATTGTTAGTCAGGCTAATTTTTTTAAACACATTTACTTATTACTTATATATTTTATGTGGAAAAATAGTTAACAAGTTGGATTAGATATGAACTTTGTGACTTTTTTTCTGTAAAGGTCTAGATGGTAAATATTTTAGGCTTTCCAGGTCATGAGATCTCTTTTGCAACTATTCAGCTCTGCCATTGTGATGTAACAGCAGCAATAGGAATTCCGTAAATGAAAGCATGTGACTGTGTTCCAATAAAATTTTATTGGCAAAAGTAGGCAATGTGTATACAGGCCATAGTTTGCTAACTGCTGAACTAGAGAATCTATATATTTGCTCTTAGGTTGAAATGATGAAGTAATCTTATCAAAACAAAATTCAACAGGGATAAATGCAAAATCTAGCTCTTTGACTAGAAAATAAAAAACTACATAATTATGGAATGGCATTACTTGAATTAACCTCAGTTTATGCTATGCTAGATAGATTAGACAGATAGGCAGATAGATGATAGATGAATAGATATAGAAATATGTATATACCTGTCTTTTTCTCCTAACTGGTTTAGTTGAATACAGTTTATGCTTCAACAAGGGATGTAGTTGCTAAATAACAGCAATTAATCTAAACAACCTTTAAATTTGTTAGCAGCAAAATGAAGCAGGAAGGGACATAATAATAAAATGATCAGTCTTCCAATTCCACATGAACACAATGGAAATTACCATTATTTCTCTGTAGTAACATGTCCATAACATATTTTTTGTGTGTAGCATTCACCAGATAAGACACATGTGTGTGTGCTAAGTCACTTCAGTCATGTCTGACTGTGCAACCCCATGGACTGTAGCCTGCCAGCCTCCTCTGTCCATGGGATTCTCCAGGCAAGAAGACTGGAGTGGGTGGCCATGTCCTCCCCCAGGGGATCTTCCCAACCCAGGGATCGAACCCATACCTTTTATGTTTCCTGCATTGGCAGGCAGGTTCTTTATCGCTAGCACCACCTGGAAAGGCCAGCTAAGACACAGGCAACAGAATAAAGGTACAAAGAACTCTTCTGGGGATTTTTTTTTTTTTTCTTGCCGGAATATACAGGGCAGAATGGAAAAGAAAAATCTATCTCTTGTGTGTTTTTCCCAAGTATAGTGAAGGCAGTCAGTGGTATAGCCATCTCATATAGAGATGAGTCTAGAGGTTTCTTGATTATTTAATTAAAAGATAAAAAGATAAAAATCTTGAAGAAACTCAGCAAGATTCCTGATTTTCAGAAGAAGTCTCAAAGGTGAGAGAATTTTCCTTTTTTTTTTTTTTTTTTNTTGTAATTGTGCATTTAAAATGCCCCAGTTTTTATGTTTATCTCTAAAGCCAATTATGTTCCTAAATTTGTTTTGCAAGTTTTCGCCCAGGAAATTTCCAGTCATTCCCCAGATTTAAGCTACTGTGTGACTTTTTATCTCCTTCCACCATTCTTTCCTATTCTACTGGCCACCAAGAAGTTTTTTAAAAAATTCAAGATGAATATTAACATGAATCCTGTACTAGCACTTCTGCCGAGAGGCAGAGTAATCTTGGAGGCAAGCAGGATACAGTCCTGATCGTCTCTCTGTAGGGGATCTATATCAGTCAAGCCTCGCTTCTCTCAATTCTGAAACAGAGAGAAGAATGCATTCTGGTAAAGAATGGCTGATGCTTAAGTGAACACATGAAAGGAAAATGCCTAGCACATAGCTAATGCTCAACTTTTCTATGGGTCTTCCTTCTCTGCACACCGATTTGCTCAGTCTATCTTCTTGATCCCCCTTGTTAAAAGCTTACTTTGAGCCTCTTGCCGATTTTAACTCAGCCCTGTCACAACTTCAGAGAAGCAATTTGTGAGCAAGTAGCTGCAGAAATACCCCCAGCTATGTAATTTCAGAGCTCCAGTGCTTGGTGGTGGGTTTGGGAAGGATGGAGCCTTCCTGGGAAGAAGCAGTGACACTGTGGCACCACCCCCTATGAGACCACAGGCGGCCTGACAGGCAGGAGCATTTTCCAGGCGCCCACTGGGCTCAAAGCACCTGATTAGGCTCAGTGAGGGCAGACAAAGGAAAGAGATGATGGACCTCCTACCTGGCTGCTCCTTCCACCAACTGCTCAGAAGCCTGAGAGAAGCCAGGGAGTCAAGGTTAGCTGGCAGATGTCATACCACAATGCACTCTACTCAAGGAGAGCTCATTTTGAGCTGGCAAGTATTGTTAGCACAGAAAATATTCATTCCTGGAGTAAGGAAGCTGGAAGTTAACCAGATTCAGGGCACTCAGGGGGCCTTGTAAATCACAGAGCTGCTGAACAACCCGAAAACTCCACTGAGAGCAGTGAGAGTATGTATTCCAGTCACAAAGGAGCAGCTTTTTGTAAACCCAGTGAAGGCAGATGCTGTGCAATCGCTTCACAGAGAGGACAAAATCTAGGACAGCAGCTACAATAAAGCCGCAGAGAAGCCACAGTCCTCCTGGTGTCTTTATTTTCACTCAGCCCTTACGTTTTTGGATCTGTCATTTGCGAATGTTGCCTGGTCAAAAGGAAAACCTCTTGTGTGAACAGAGAAGGGCGAGGGAAGGCAGGGGCTAGTTTATCTCTGCAGTGGATCTGTCCCTCTGCCTTGCCTGAGGAGCTTGGAAGAGCAGACTGTTCCAGCTGGAGATAATGGGGAGCATGATCGCCCCACTGTCTCAATTATTTCTGAAATGCAAAAGTGCAAGGGCAGATTTGTGTTTAGGAAAAACCCAAGCCTTCCCACACAGTTGTGGGCTTTGTTCTCCCCGTTTTCTTCTCAGAGTTCCACTCTTTCTGGGAGAACTAGATTCTCGCAGAAACTGAACCAAAGTGGGAAGATTAATCCAGGTGGATTACATGCCAGTTGTTTTTCGACAAATCTTTGAAGGTGGATGTGTAACAGACATTTCTAATTATTTATAATGACACTATTACTGTGGCTCTTTTCTCCTAAGGACTTAGATTTCAGCATGCTCTAGGCTACTGCTATTCATCACAGGTTATTTGTTTAAAAACTGAAGGTGGATATGCAATAGGCAATCTAAAATCACCTTTTATGCATCTTTCTATTATTAACATTTTTTGTATTACCGAGTGACTACTTTCCTGTGTCAATTATATTTATTTTTTAAAGACAAATTTCAAAGTTGTAACTTAAACGATTTAAAAGCAAAGTCAACAATAAACGTAAGTATAGGAGAAAGAACTTCAGATTTGAGACAAAACATTAAGTTTAGTTTAACTGTACCACTTTAGAAAATGTTATTTACCATTTCCAGCTCCAGTATCGTTAAGTATAAAACAAGGATAAAAATGTCTATGAAAATGAAAATGTTGTGGTTATCAGAGTTGAATTGTAGCTATAAGAGTTGAATGTGATCAATTAAATACACGAAAGCTACCAGGTGAAACAGTTTATGATCAGTGTTTTCCAGGGCAGCGGTTCACGTTTACAGATGAAAAGATAGCTTTACACAGAGGTCCCATATTTGAGGACCATGGATAAAGTTTCAAAGATGGATTTCTCCAGGAAGTCCACGAATACCCTGTAAACAATGAGCAAAACTTCCGGGCACCTGTGTATGTTAGGACTCTGAGTTGCAAGTGACAGAAACTGAACCCATATCAACTTACCCAGACAAGAAAAGTACAGGTAGAAGCCTGGGGAGCTTGGAACAGGTGGAACCAGGGCTTGAAATACAGCCAAGTTGCTTGCCCCACTTGGTAGCTGTTTCTTTTTCAAATGGGCATTATTTGTAAGCAGATAGGGTGGTGGTGGGGTGGTCCTAGAGAAAGAGAACCAGGCATGGCTTTCTTTACATAAGATGAAACTATTTTGGCCTTAACCATTTTGTGATCTAAGCCTAGCTAGAATGCTTGCTCTTGAACAGGTCTCATTAGCTGATGTTCTTAAGAGAATGCAGAAACAAAGGAAAAGTAGTCAAGAAACAATCATTCAAAATACAAGAGTCCTGGTTCCTTCTCAAGGGATATACACAACAATCTGATACAAATCTGAGTTCTACAGGAACTAGGTCCCTCCACCCAGGTGGAGGATGGAATGATAATGTTGACCCCCCAAACTTCAATCAACCAAAGCTTGGACACTGGAAACCTTTGCCCCAATTCTATGATGAATTCTGCTCCACTCAAGCCCCTTCAAGTACACCCATACCCTTTTGTCAAGGGTTCCTTCATTTTGGTGTTGGGGAGACACTACTTTGTGAAAGATCCCTTGCGTTCTTCATACTTGCTGCAAGTAATAATAAATCCCTCCTCCTGATCTCTGGGTTGGTTGTGTCTTTCAGCAAACCTAGTTTTTGGATAACATATTCACTTTTACACAGTTGACCAGCTTCTCAAAAACATGTTGAGGGGCATGGATTCAGACTATCACTCACCCATACTCGAGAGGAACTGGTTCTCTCTTTTTCCAAGAGGTCTCAGGAGACGACTCCTTGGAAAGAGACTTCTGTCTTTTTAGAACATCACTGTGACCAGGAGGCAGAGTATTAAAGATGCTAATGAGTACCCCTTGCATGACGCAGAGTAGGAAAAAGGAAAGCATTTCCCAGGAGAAAAGGAGATTGAGAATGGGGAGAGAAAGTTCACACAAATGGACTATTTTGTGGAAATTCCACACAAAAAGATTTTTGTTTACACAAAAAGATTTTCAAATGTTTACATTCACCATAGAAGAACCACACATATCTACAGATTTGAAAATTAAAAGGGTGTTTCCTCTTGTGGAAATGTCTTAAGGCATATATTTCTTAAACCCAATGTTCTGTGATATATAAAAAGTTTTCACTTAATTTTAGTCCTGTGATTAAAAAATTTACTCACTAATACCTTCACATAAACAAATTAATATCCCAATTGACATGCACAGAAGACTACAATTAAATTCTCAGTGGGCATCTTAGGTTCCATAAAATGGCTAATATCTGTAAATAGACATCCATTAACTTCAACAAATATTTGAATACTTGAGCTTAGATACTTGAGATTTTGAGCTTAGATAATGTCAAAATATAGTTGACCACTTTGAGGAAACATCCTTAACATTTGTGATGATTAATTTTACTCGTCGACTTAGCTAGGCTATGGTGTCCAATCGCTTGTGAAACACCAGTCTTGACGTCACTTTGAAGGTACGTTTTAGACGGAATGAACACTTCAATCAGTAGACCCCACAAACTCACCTAAACAGCTGAAGGCCTTAAAAGCAAAAACGGGCTTCTCAAAAAAGCAGTTTGGCCTCAAAACTGCAGCATAAAAACCTCACCTGTGTCCAGCCAGCAGATTCCCAGCTTGCAGATTTTGAACTGAATACTGCAACACTAACCCTACCTTGAATTTCCAGCCTGCTGTACAGATTTCAAGACTTGAGAGCCCCACCATCATGTGAACCAATTCCTTAAGGCAAATCTCTCTCTTTCTCCTACTGGCTTTGTTTCTCTGCTGCTGCTGCTGCTAAGTTGCTTTAGTCGTGTCCGACTCTGTGCGACCCCATAGACGGCAGCCCAACTGGCTCCGTCATCCCTGGGATTCTCCAAGCAGGAATGCGAGCCCCAACATCATGTGAACCAATTCCTTAAGGCAAATCTCTCTCTTTCTCCTACTGGCTTTGTTTCTCTGCTGCTGCTGCTGCTAAGTTGCTTTAGTCGTGTCCGACTCTGTGCGACCCCATAGACGGCAGCCCAACTGGCTCCGTCATCCCTGGGATTCTCCAAGCAGGAACACTGGAGTGGGTTGCCATTTCCTTCTCCAATGCATGAAAGTGAGACGTGAAAGTGAAGTTGCTCAGTCTAGACTCTGGCTAATACAAGATCTCTAAAATATAAAGGGTATCAAAAATTGAGCCAAAAACCCAAAAATTAAATCAGCAGAAGAAGCAGACCTTCTGCAAGGTCACCTACCTTGGCGTGGACCTCGATCACCCGCTTGAAAACATCCCAGCAGCAGCGCAAGCAGCGGGGATAGCGCGGCGGGCAGAGACCTTTGCAGGAATCCTGCTCTGGGGCAACGTGGCTGCGTGAGGCCGAAACCCAGGCGCCGCCCGCGAGGAGCCTGAGGTGGTAAAGATGCACGTGTGGGTCATTATCGTCCTGCCTGAGATGGTGGTTAGCGTGGGAAGGGGTCGGTGGGCTACAACGGCAACAGCTTCAACCAGGTGCAAATCAAGCCTCATGGGCCCCTACCTGAGCAAGTTCTCCATCACCTATAGGCCCGTGAAGCTCTTGGGAGCCGCGGGAGAGGGCGAGGGGACCACCCACTCCTGTGCTCAAGTAGCCTGCTGTGCCAATAAAGGCACAGAATTCTCAAAAAAAAAAAAAAAAAAAAGTTCTGTGACTGTTTCACATAAAAAGAAATACAAAAGATACTTAATGTTCTTCAAGATTAGGGAAAGCACATTAACAGTAAATTAAAATATCTATATTACATATCAGAACGACAAAAAAAGAGTTAGTTTCAATTTGGATTAGTAAACAAATAAACTCTGTTATTAGGTAACCACACAGAATTTTTTTAACCTGTGGTCACTTAATTACATTAAGATAGTTAAAGAAAGAGACTTTCAGTGTGAGAAAACAGAGAAAAGAAAGATATGCAAAGTAAAACAAGTTAAATGTAAAACTGCTAGCTTAAATTTGAATTGGAAACTCATCTTTCTCTTAAAAAACAAGCACATTTCTTGACTCTGTCCACATAAAACACCTAATAGCAATGGGAAGCTGTGTGGTTTGTGAATATAATTTCTACTAAAATATTCCAGGGCTCTTGATGAAATAAGTGTTTATAGCCAGGCCTGGGGCAAATGATGGGAACATGAACTTGAGACATCTTACTGTAACAGGAAATAAGGAGTTTATCTAGACCAATGTCCTCATTTCAAAAGAAAACAGAAACCAAAATGTAAAGTGCTCTCTCCCCATTGGCCTAAAATGTGAAGCCCTATACCAAGGTCACAGGTGTGGAGGCTTGGACCACAGACACAGAACAAAAATCTCTGGAATTTACCAAGCCCCATAGCAACTGTTGCCTTGAGCCTTGTGATCTAAACTGGCCAGGTCCCTGACCCCATGTTTGGTAAAAATACTCACGCTATTACCCACCCTGTAGCATCCTAACCAATGACCTAATGCCACCCTTCTGGAAGGAATTTTCTCTGTCTCGAGGCTATAAAAATTGGCTACTAGCCTGTGAAACAGTTTTGCTCTCTCTTGAGCAGGCCTGCTGTTCTAACAGCGTTTCCCACCCTAAGAATTTTTTTCCTCTCATTTTGCCTTGTGTTTGGAAATTCTTTTTCAGCCTGCACACAGACCATGATAAATAGGACAATGTGAGCATCAAAATAATAATAATGCCAATGATAGATTGAAATGCATATGATATATAAAAATCCATTAGCTCATTAATATTCCTGAGGAAAAACTATTCCTTGGTTACCATTTGGTGTTTGTAAGACCCAATGCTGTTCTCTAAAAACTGATGCAAGAAGAACCAGGCATCTAATCTTCCTTTTCTGTAGAAACTTTAGTGTAGGGTAACTAATAATTAATGTGTGTAGTTATTTATAGAAGACTCTCCTCTAATATCGGAGAAGGCAATGGCACCCCACTCCAGTACTCTTGCCTGGAAAATCCCATGGATGGAGGAGCCTGGTGGGCTGCAGTCCATGGAGTTGTGAAGAGTTGGACACAACTGAGCGACTTCACTTTCACTTTTCACTTTCATGAATTGAAGGAAATGGCAACCCACTCCAGTGTTCTTGCCTGGAGAATCCCAGGGACGGGGGAGCCTGGTGGGCTGCTGTTTATGGGGTCGCATAGAGTTGGGCACGACTGAAATGACTTAGCAGCAGCAGCAGCTCCTCTAACACATGCTGAAATAATGATTTAATTAGAAAATCACCCTTTGCAACCTCTAGGTTATCAATGGAGCTGGAAAGAGGTCATCAATGGATGTTCAACCATTTGTTAAAGATTGATAGGGAAATTCATAAGAAATACTTTGAACCCCAAATCTAATTATCATTAAAAGTGTGACTACCACTTAACAAGTGTTAGTGAGAATGTGGAAAAATTGCTACCCTTGTGCACTACTGGTTGGCATGTGTACAACTGTTGTGGAAAACAGTACAGCAGGTCCTCACAAAATTAAAAATAGATAGAATTACCATATGATCCAGCAATTCCACTTCTGAGTGTATATCTACCAAAATTGTAATCAGGGTCTTGAAGAGAGATTTGGACACCTGTTTTCATAGCAGCATTATTCACAATAGCTAAAATGTGGGAGCAACCTAAGTGTCCACTGAAGAATGAGTGGATAAGCAAAATACAGTACAAGCAATGGAATACTATTCATGCTTAACAAGGAAGGAAATTCTGAAAATGCTACAAGATGGATGAACCTTGAGGTTATAATGCTAGGTGAAATAATCTAGTGACAAAAGACAAATATCTTGTGATTTCTCTTGTATGTGGTACTTCTGACAGTCCAAATTGTAAAGACAGAAAGTATAATGGTGGATGCTAGAGGCTGGGCAAAGGGAAAGTAGGTTGTTGTTTTATGATAGTTTTAGAGTTTTAATTTCGTAAGATAAAAAGTTGGGATGGATAGTGTTGACAGTTGCATAACAATATAAATGAATATGATATTCCTGAACTGTACATTTAAAAGTGGTTATGCTGGTACCTAGGTGGCACAGTTGTAAAGAATCGCCTGCCAGTGCAGGAGATGCAAGAGACATGGGCTCAATCCTAGGGTTGGGAAGATACCCTAGAGTATGAAATGGCAACCCATCCCAGTTTTCTTGCCTGGAAAATTACTGGTACAGAGGAGCCTGGTGGGCCACAGTCCATGGGGTCACAAAGAGTCGGACACGGCTGAGCAACTGAGCACAGCACAAAGTACAGCATGCAGGTACGTTTTATGCTATGTATATTTACCACAATTTTTTAAAAACTGAGACTATCAGGCATGAACCTCCTGATGTGATACAAAAGGAACTACATATTACAACCTGCAAGAGATGTTTGTCTAGATAATTGCAACTAAATCTACTCAAGCATCTGCATTTAACCACGTTTACAAGGAATGTATGTGTATGTACTCAGTCACTAAGTTATGTCAATCTCTTTGTGACCCCATGGACTGTGTCCCACTGGGCTCCTCTGTCCATGGGATTCTCCAGTCAAGAACATTGGAATGGGTTGCCATACCCTCCTTCAGGGGATTTTCCTGACCCATGGATCAAACCCACATCTCCTGCATTGGCAGTCAGATTCTTTACTGCTGAGCCACTTGAGTTGAATTTGGAATGATAAGCAGATTGAAGTTTGATAGGAGAAGGGAGGGCTTAGAGGAAAGCATTGAAAGCAGAGACCATATCACAAGAATAAAGGAGGAGCAAGCTGTTCCTGTCGGAAATAATAGGCATTGAGCTGCATTCTGGAAGACCTTGACTGTAGACATGAGAAGACACAAATAAATAAAAATAACGGCAATCACTCATGAGTGCTTTCTAGGGGCAAGGCACTGGATTTCTTGTGCTCATTTATTTCTCAGCAATCTTGTATGAGAGGCATTGCTTTCACTGTTATGCAGATGAAGAATCTGGGGCTTACAAAAGGATAAGTAAGGTCCTCAAGGACGTGTGTGCTCACATGCTCAGTCATGTCCAATTCTTTGCGACCCCCTGGGGTGTAGCCTGCCAGGCTCCTCTGTCCATGAGACTTCCCAGGCAAGGATATTGGAGTGGGTTGCCATTTCCTACTCCAAGGTCCCCAAGGACACTCAATACTTACAAACAAAGACGATTTCAAAGGTTCAATGTCATTGCTTTCTTGACAGTAGAATAGGAAATTATTGAAGAAATTACTGCTTATACCTCTCTAGCTAAAATGTAAATCACTCTTTGTGACTTGTCCCTGAATTATTTGTTTGTCATATACTGTATTTAATTGATTCAAAATGCCATCAATTACAAGACTCAATGATTTCATGTACCAAGAAAAACGCCATGAATTAGAGTAAAATACAATATTTCATTATTTAGAATTTTTATTTGCTACCCATTGAAGGAATTCCTATGGTATTGTCATGGGACTGTATGTTCCTCGGTTCTTTGTCTCGTCACAACAAAGATTTGGAGTCGACGGACATTAAAGCCCTCAGCGCATCACAGCTCTCGGGTCTTGGACAAACCGTGTTATAGCTCTTAGGCAAATCAGTGTTACAGCTCTATTTTATTTAGAAGATAGCAGGAGAATCCATCCTTGAGGCATGAGGGCATGCCAACCCAAAGACTTGAAGGGAAGAGAGTGGAGGAGCACGTGGGGGAGGGGCAGAGAGAAAGGGAGAGAGAGAGAAAGAGCGCATGCACGTGGAAGAGGGAGAGAGAGAGAAAGCGCTTTGGCTCCTCTTTTTATATGTTTTCCTCCCCCTGGGCCTGCTCTATGCAAATTGGGCTTAGCCAGGAGTGCTGTTTGTTCTACCTGAAGTCTTCACTCTGGTCCTCGGACCTTCTTTTGTTCTATTTACTCGGGCTTTTCCCTTCCTTGTCTTTTAGCCACCGCCATTTTGGACTCCTTTTCCCTATTCTACCTACCTAACAGTATTACTTAGACATTTATTTTGCATCACATATCACTGTTATTATATATAAAATTAATGATATTAGCAAACTATGTTGGCTAAGGATTCCTAAAATTTCTTATCATTCAATGTGGACTCTCCTACATTGCTTTTCAACTAAGGTCTATATTCCTCTATACATTTGCCTTTGTGCCATCAAGAAGCAAAATATACTTAAAGTCCACTGGTATTGGATACTAGTCAGTTTTGCTATAATATACAGATAGTCTACTTTTGAGTTCCATTTAGAACTTAATCCATTTTTTTTTTCATGTCCTCCCCACCTCCTCCTGCAAATGCCTTTATCCTATGAGTTAGGAGTGCTTCTTTTTTTCTTCCAATATACTGAAATTTAATTTTGCAAATTTAATTTTGATGCTATAAATTTTCATATTTTCTTGTAAAATGACATCTATGGCACAAATGCTGTGAGGCAAAATAAGGTGCCATTGGGCATAACTTGTATCTTGATTACAGAGGTGTTAAAATGTGAGAAAGAAAAATTCAGGCCTTAGCATTGCTAAATATGGTAGTGGAAAATAACGTATTTGCTTAAACATTATGAGATGTGGAGACAGAACCAGCTGGAAGACTGACTGGGTTAAATCCTCTCTTGAATTACTTACTTTCAGTGTTTCAGCAACAGCCTCCCTTTCTCCCTAATTTCTCTCTGTCTTTCCCTTTCTTCCTTCCTGCACATATTTATTGAATGTCTGTCAGGAACTAGACATTAGTATAGGTGCTTGGAAGTCATTAGAAAGAAAAATAAGGATCACACCCTTATATATTTTGATTTTAATCTTAAGGAAGAGAAACATCTGAAAATTTTAGAGAAAAAGAAAGATACTTTAGATGAGTGAGCTATGCGAACAAGTCAACAATCAAAACAAAAACATTTTTTCCTACAGTCAGTTTAGACTCTTCAGAAATTACTTTCTGATCTTTATATTATTCATTTGCATATTATGTGAATAAATTATGTATGTGTGTGTATTACTCTTTAAAATTGAAACACACATGGAACTATTTGTACAGAACATCATATATTCGTCAAGATGAAGAAGAAAGACTTCTGCCTAAAATGATGATCAGTGAAATGCAAGAAAAGGCAACAGCATGAAAATGAAACATAAATGAGGTTTATAAAATTATCTCGGATATATTTTTCTGTGGTGTTGTTTTCAGCCCAGATGATCTCCACCCCCCAGCTTTAACACATGAGTTCTTGTTTAAATAAGATGCCTTTGGAGTTACTTTGCTGTTATTCATGTGTGTTATGAATTTTATTTTTCCTCCCTTAAATCCGTGGAGAATATGTATCCTCCCGAAATGCATTTAGTCATTTTGAACTTGAAATATTTCCTTGGAGTCTTCATATAGGAACAAATCTATTATTTTGTACAGGGAATATTTTTTTTTCCTTTGCTTGATATCACAGGATAAAGAGCACATCATTTTCAGCAATTTAAATTTAAATGAATCAATGTGGTAACTTTGATTTGCCTCTGTTCCTTCACAGCCATATATAGTAGTTTGCATTAATCAAATTAATAATAAAGGGATTAAAATTGCTAACTTCTAAGGGAAGGATGTGTTAGTGGTATTAAATGTTGCACTTGGGATGATTGTTCTTGCATGTTAATTATTAGCTGCCTGAGATACAGAAGTTCAAGGAAATGATACTCTAACTGTGTGTTACCTTAATTTAGGAAAAGCTCCTTTAAAGGATGAACTGCATTGCATTGGGCTTTCTAATCTGACTATGCACTAGTTTAGATCAATGACCTCCAGTCCTTTAAGTCCACTATCAGTAGCAGTCATTGGGAGGCTTCTGTAAAGCTGTTTACAAAGTTACACATTAGGTCACAACAAAAGATGCATTTGTTTACAAAATCGAATTTGTAATTGTGTGCAATAGAAAGGTCATCTCATTAGTTGTAGTGGTGAACAGATAATTTGTGGCATCCTGTTTTTGGTGTGTGGGTAGACTTGAGAAAGAGGAGAAAGTGGAAGGAACAGTAAGAAAGAAATGATCACTAATGTGGTTTTTATCAATTGCTTAATTTCTTTCAGCAGCCTAACTGCTGCCACTTATGGATTCCACAACACAGATGACCATTTTTCTTTTGTTAAGCCTTGGTATACAAATAATAATGGGGCTAAATCAGCAATTGTTTGGTTGCTGTAGTGTCCATTCAATGACTTTCAGTCTAAAGAACCAGACATCCCAGAAAAAAAGAGCCTTCGTTTTGCGTCCCCTACCCCTGGATGGAAACTTGGACAGGACTCATGACTTTTTGGCTCACTGAGAGTTAATAGACAGTTCTGTAATTACTTGAAATCACAAAACATAGTCTCATTTCAGCAAGGAAGAATGTTCAGTCGAAAATATTAATCAACAATTTGTCAACTCAATCTTCATTGTGAAGGAAGGCTTTCACTTCCTATTTTGCTCTAACTAAAGCTTGAGCACAGAAGTGCAGTGTGACTGCCTTTTCCCCATTCCCACCACACCCTTGCTTTGCATCTGGAACTTTGACTCTGGGGACTTGGAGTACGGGGAAGGAGGAGGGATAAGGCTAGAGAGGTCAGAAGTTTATTTACTGATGGTTTCAAGGTCTCGCGTCTTGGAGGATATTTAAAGCTATCTCTTCTAATTATTTAATTTTTCCCCCTCCAATATAGCACAGTAGGTCACAGTTGCAATAGACTAAGCTACAAAGGAAGCAAGTAACTAACTGATTGAATTAGAAGAGGTGATGTCACCCCAAACTTCACTCCATCAGTCTTAGTTGTACTGGGTCTTCTGCGTCGATATTGCTACAAACTGCAGTGGACTAGAACAGAGTAAGGCGAACGGACAGCCATCCAATGTCTCCTACTCAGCCGATCCTGTGGCCCTTTAGCCTATGTCAGACCTTGACATGGCCATTGAGCCTGCCGACAGCGGCACAGATCTGACTTTAAGCTAGAATGAGGACCATTCCATGGGTGTTTTCCAAGGTCTTGTTTTTCAAGACCATTTCCAAGGATAACTACAGACAGCTAGGCCAGCATTTGCCCAGGAGCTAATCTATTAGAGCACATAGCACCAGCACGCCAGCTGTCCTCAGAGACTTTGTCTTTCTAATGCAGAAAAAGATGCTGTTCTTGGTTTTGGTATTAAAAAAAAAATGCCAATTTTTTTTTGCTTACTGCCTCCATCTTTGTAATCTACACTCTGTTTTACCAGGTTTCCCTGCTCTGCCATAAGCCCCAGTTTGCACTTAATAGTGCACACAGTCATTTTCTCCTTAACATTTGCATTGTATTCCTTAAAAGACAATAGTCTCTGATGTAAGCAGCATTCCTGCCATTTTACAGATGAGATAACTGAGGCTCAGGATTTTGAGTCTTGTGCTCCAGGCCTCACTGCCAAATAAGTTACAGACCCCTATTCATTTGGGAGTCCATTCAAAGCCTGCTTGTTTTTAAAGACTGCATTTTTTTCATTAAACCAACAAATACCTCTGTCTCTCAAGAATAACCTGTGCCATTTGGGGAACACAAGAAAGAAAGTACCTTTCTCTCCCTTCATACCATCCTCACCATTACTTTCTCTAGGAGGTAGTGGAGAGTTGGGTCTGCAGGATCTGCAAAGGTTGCAAGAGAATTTGGTGAGGGTGTATGCATGTGTTGTCTGTTTAATAACACCCTCCCAATTATTTGTTATTTAAATAGCCCTGTTCATATTTTCCTCTGCTTACATTGAACCTTCCTGCTGAGAACTTTTATGTCTTTAAAACTTGGTGCCTGACATGTGAAAACATAGGAAAAGGTTAATGAAAGCAGAGAGAAAACTTTCCTGCTATCTTTTGGGCTGTTGCCTGTGCTTTTTTAGATTCATGTTCCGACTTAGTGCCTGAATACCTGAGTGCTTGCTGATTTGTATGATTGTCCTAATGACCAATGACATGAATTACTGAAAACCCAATTAGGCCTTTTGAGCTAAGAATATTTTTTAAGAGACTCTGACATTTGGTGAGAAATGTGGTGTCAGCGGAATATCTAGCCTGAATATAATTTCTAATTTGGGGAAAAGTATTGGCATGTAATTATACGAGCATATAGAGAGAGCAATTATATGAACCTGTCTTGAATGCTGAACTTTGGAACAATGAGAAGGGATGAATGTGGGCCAGAGCCAGACAGAACACATAATGTGCCCAGTCTGCCCAGAAGCTTGTATATACACTTACAACTTATAAACGTAAGATTGCTAAATAGCTACTTGGTATCGCTCCAGATAATTCTACGTATTGATGCCAAAGTGCATTTAATGCCACACAGAAGAGTTGGATGCCCTGGGGGGAGAACATTGGTCCCGAAAGGTCAGAGAAGAGGGAGACATTTCAGAAGCGCAAAAATCTAATCTTTGGGGTTTTAATGAAATGTCTCTGATTTTTTGAGGAAGGAATCTTTCTGATATTAATCTGACCTCAGAAGTCAATCAGGAACTCATTTGCCTCTGCAGAGGTGTGCCAGTTATCTCCTGTCATATAATAATAGTCTCAAAACTCAGTAGCTTGAAACAACCCTCTATTATTATAACGCTCATGTCTGTGGGTCATCTGACAGCTGATGTGGCCTAGGCTCAGGTGATCTTGGCTGAGCTTGCTCACATGACTATGGCTGGTGAGGAGATCTGCTCTAGCCTAGGGTTGTTTGAGGCACTTGACCTGGTACAGATATGCTCCAAAGGTCCTTAGTATCCTACTGGCATAAACAGGCTTGCCTTGGCTCATCCTTCTCATGGTGATGACAAGAAGGCAAGAAGAAATGTGGTAGGCCCCTGGAGGCCTAGGTCTAGAATAAGAAAATGGCTACTGGTCACTTCTACAAAATTTTATGGGTCAAAGCAAAGAATCTGGCTGAGTCTAGAGTCAAGGGGTTGGAAAATATGCTCCACCCTTTTCTAGGAAGAACTATAAAGTCACATGCAAAGAGTATGAAGACAAGTAAGGGTAAATAATTGGGATAACTAATGTAACAGATAGACCATAGAAGAAACAGGAATGTTGCTTGCAAAAGCATTTAATTTTAGGAAACATCTTCTGAAATATACAAAGAGAGGAATGGAAGGAAAGGACTTATCCTATGGTAGAGCTGTGGTGTATCTTCTTCTAAGAAGAAAATGTGAGCCAAGGACAAAATCAAAGGTTGTAGAAGCGTTGTGACACACTTCATATCACCAAGTCACCTTTTAGCAAAAGATCAGTTAACTGCAATTCCAAATACATGTGCTTTAAATCAAAACACGAACTGATTTGAAGAATCAAATCATAACTGAACAGTTCCCTGTGCACCTCTAAGTTCCCAGACCTCTGCTGCTCTGTTCTGCTCTTTCATTTCTAAATTGGAATGTAAATTATTTTGGTAAAGCCCATTTGACTTTGCTTCCAACCATGTCATTTCTCCATTGGATCAAAAGCCTGGAAAAAACATTTTAAAGAAGAAACAGAACTCGATTTCCACCCTCAGCTGCTGCTGCTGCTGCTGCTAAGTCACTTCAGTTGTGTCCGACTCTATGCGACCCCATAGATGGCAGCCCACCAGGCTCCCCCGTCCCTGGACTTCTCCAGGCAAGAACACTGGAGTGGGTTGCCATTTCCTTCTCCAATGCATGAAAGTGAAAAGTCAAAGTGAAGTCGCTCAGTTGTGTCCGACTCTTAGAGACCTCATGGACTGCAGCCTACCAGGCTCCTCCATCCATGGTATTTTCCAGGCAAGAGTACTGGAGTGGGGTGCCATTGCCTTCTCAGGCAACCTCAGCTATGCACATCCATATACTACTTCCACTGGTAAGAATGGGGAATAATGGAGCTAGCCCAACAAGAACTGTCTTACTGGCAGTTTTTCTTTGGTGCAAGGCCAACAGTCACTGGGTAATGATACTGACGGGCTTAATGTAAATTTCATTCCATCAATAAGACAGCATAAAAACCACAGCATTACTATTTACAAATCTGAACAACCCTTTGAATGGAACACTAATTCCATATATTGCTACCGTCATCAGGAAAACAAAAAATATAATGAGTCCTGTGGCTGTCTGAGGAAGCCTTACAAATAGCTGTGGAAAGAAGAGAAGCAAAAAGCAAAGAAGAAGAGGAAAGAAACACCCATTTGAATTCAGAGTTCCAAAGGATAGCAAAGAGAGATAAAAAAGATTTCCTCAGTGATCAGTGCAAAGAAATAGAGGAAAACAATAGAATGCGAAAGACTAGAGATCTCTTCAAGAAAATTAGAGATACCAAGGGAAGATTTCATGCAAAGATGGGCTCAATAAAGGACAGAAATTGTATGGACCTAACAGAAGCAGAAGATATTAAGAGGTGGCAAGAATACACAGAACTGTACAAAAAAGATCATGACCCAGAAGATCATGGGTGTGATCATGATGGTGTGATCACTCACCTAGAGCCAGACATCTTGGAATATGAAGTCAAGTGGGCCTTAGGAAGCATCACTATGAACAAAGCTAGTGGAGGTGATGGAATTCCAGTTGAGCTACTTCAAATCCTAAAAGAGGATGCTCTGAAAGTGCTGCACTTAAAATGCTAGCAAATATGGAAAACTCAGCAATGGCCACAAGACTGGAAAAGGATAGTTTTCATTCCAGTCCCAAAGAAAGACAATGCCCAGGAATACTCAAACTACCACACAATTCTGTTCATCTCACACACTAGCACAGTAATGCTCAAAATTCTCCAAACCAAGCTTCAATAGTACGTGAATGGTGAAATTCCAGATATTCAAGCTGGTTTTAGAAAAGGCAGAGGAACCAGAGATCAAATTGCCAACATTCGCTGGATCATTGAAAAAAGAGTTTCAGAAAACGTCAATCTACTTTATTGACTATGCCAAAGCCTTTGACTGTGTGGATCACCATAAACTGTAGAAAATTCTTCAAGAGATGGGAATATCAGACCACCTGACCTGCCTCTTGAGAAATCTGTATGCAGGTCAGGAAGCAACAGTTAGAACTGGACATGGAACAAGAGACTGGTTCCAAATTAGAAAAAGACTATGTCAAGGTTGTATATTGTCACCTCGGTTATTTAATTATATGCAGAGTACATCATGAGAAATGCTGGGGTAGAAGAAGCACAAGCTGGAATCAAGATTGCTGGGAGAAATATCAATAACCTCAGATATGCAGATGACACCACCCTTATGGCAGAAAGTGAAGAACTAAAGAGCCTCCTGGTGAAAGTGAAAGAGGAGAGTGAAAAAGTTGGCTTAAAGCTCAACATTCAGAAAACTAAGATCATGGCATCTGGTCCCATCACTTCATGGCAAATATTTGGGGAAACAGTGGAAAGAGTGGCTGACTTTATTTATGGCTCAAAATCACTGACGATGGTAACTGTAGCCATGAAATTAAAAGACACTTACTTCCTGGAAGGAAAGTTATGACCAACCTAGACAGCATATTAAAAGCAGAGACATTACTTTGTCAACAAAGATCTGTCTAGTTAAGGCTATGGTTTTTCCAGTAATCATGTACGGATGTGAGAATTGGACTATAAAGAAAGCTGAACGCAGAAGAATTGATGGTTTTGAACTGTGGTGTTGGAGAGGAGTCTTGAGAGTCCCTTGGACTGCAAGGAGATCCAAGCAGTCCATTCTAAAGTAGATCAGTCCTGTGTGTTCATTGGAAGGACTGATGTTGAAGCTGAAACTCCAATACTTTGGCCACCTGATGCAAAGAGCTGACTCCTTTGAAATGACCCTGATGCTGAGAGAGATTGAGCGCAGGAGGAGAAGGGGACAATAGAGGATGAGATGGTTGGATAGCATTCCTGACTCAATGGAGATGAGTTCAAGTAATCTCCAGGAGTTGCTGATTGACAGGGAGGCCTGGCATGCTGTGCTCCATGGGGTCACAAAGAGTTGGAGACAACTGAGTGACTTAACTGAATTGAACTGAACAGGCCAGTATCACTGATGAGATAGAAGCAAAAATCATCAACAAAATTCTAGCAAACAGAATCCAACAACATATTAAAAAGATCGTAGATCATGACTAAGTAGGCTTTATCCCAGGGATGCAAGGATTCTTCACTATTCACAAATCAATCAATGTGATACACCACATTAACAAATTGAAAGACAAAAACCACATGATTATCTCAATAGATGCAGAGAAAGCCTTTGACAAAATTCAACATATTTATGATAAAAACTCTCCAGAAAGCAGGCACAGAAGGAACATACCTCAACATAACAAAAGTGATATATGATAAACCCACAGAAAACATTATCCTCAATGGTGAAAAATTGAAAGCATTTCCCCTAAAGTCAGGAAGAAGACAAGGATGCCCACTCTCACCACTACTATTCAACATAGTTTTGGAAGTTTTAGCCACAGCAATTAGGGAAGAAAAAGAAATAAAAGGAATCCAGATTGGAAAAGAAGTAAAACTCTGTTTGCAGATGACATGATCCTCTACATAGAAAACCTTGAAGACACCACCAGAAAATTACTAGAGCTAATCAATGAATATTGTAAAGTTGTAGGATATTAAATTAATACACAGAAATCCCTTGCATTCCTGTACACTAACAATGAGAAAACAGAAAGAGAAATTAAGGAAACAATTCCATTCACCATTTTAATGAAAAGAATAAAATACTCGGGAATAAAACTACCTAAAGAAACAAAAGACTTAAATATAGAAAACTATAAAACACTGATGAAAGAAATCAAAGATTTCTTAGATAGAGAAATATACTATGTTCATGGATTAGAAGAATCAATATAGTGAAAATGAGTATACTACCCAAAGCAATATATAGATTCAATGCAATCCCTGTCAAGCTACCAATGGTATTTTTCCACAGAACTAGAACAAATAATTTCACAATTTGTATGGAAATACAAGAAGCCTCAAATAGCCAAAGCAATCTTGAGAAAGAAGAATGGAATTGGAGGAATTAACCTGCCTGACTTCAGGCTATACTACAAAGCTACAGTCATCAAGAGAGTATGGTACTGGCACAAAGACAGAAATATAGATCAATGGAACAGAATAGAAAGCCCAGAGATAAATCCATGCACCTATGGATACCTTATCTTTGACAAAGGAGGCAAGAATATACAATGAAGGAAAAACAATCTCTTTAACAAGTGGTGCTGGGAAAACTGGTCAACCACCTGTAAAAGAATGAAACTAGAATACTTTCTAACACCTTACACAAAAAATAAACTCAAAATGGATTAAAGATCTAAATGTAAGACCAGAAACTATAAAACTCCTAAAGGCAAAACACTCTCTGACATAAATCACAGCAGGATCCTCTATGACCCACCTCCCAGAGTAATGGCAATAAAAGCAAAAGTAAAAAAATGGGACCTAATTAAACTTAAAAGCTTTTGCACAACGAAGGAAACTATAAGCAAGGTGAAAAGACAGCCCTCTGAATGGGAGAAAATAATAGCAAATGAAGCAACTGAAGAGAATTAATCTCAAAAATATACAAGCAGCCCCTGCAGCTCAATACAAGAAAAATAAAAGACCCAATCAAAAAATGGGCTAAAGAACGAAACAGACATTTCTCCAAAGAAGACATACAGATGGCTAACAAACACATGAAAAGATGCTTAACATTACTCATTATCAGAGAAATGGAAACCAAAACCACAATGAGGTACCATCTTATGCTGGTCAGAATGGCTGCTATCAAAATGTCTACAAACAATAAATGCTGGAGAGGGTGTAGAGAAAAGGGAACCTTCTTACACTGTTGGTGGGAATGCAAACTAGTACAGCCACTATAGAGAACAGTGTGGAGATTCCTTAAAAAACTGGAAATAGAACTGCCATACGACCCAGCGCATACACAGGTACCCCAGTGTTCATCACAGCACTGTTTATAATAGCCAGGACATGGAAGCAACGTAGATGTCCATCGGCATACAAATGATAAGAAAGCTGAGGTACATATACACAATGGAATATTACTCAGCAATGGCACCCCACTCCAGTACTCTTGCCTGGAAAATCCCATGGATGGAGAAGCCTGGTAGGCTGCAGTCCATGGAGTCACAAAGAGTCGGACATGACTGAGCAACTTCACTTTCACTTTTCACTTGCATGCATTGGAGAAGGAAATGGCAACCCACTCCAGTATTCTTGCCTAGAGAATCCCAGGGATGGGGAGCCTGGTGGGCTGCTGTCTACAGGGTCGCACTGAGTCGGACACAACTGAAGCGACTTAGCAGCAGCAGCATTAAAAAGAAAGCATTTGAATCAGTTCTAATGAGGTGAATGAACCTGGAGCCTATTATACAGAGTGAAATAAGTCAGAAAGAGAAACACTAATACAGTATATTAATGCATATATATGGATTTTAGAACAATGGTAACAATGACCCTATATGTGAGACAGAAAAAGAGACACAGATATAAAGAACAGACTTTGACTCTGTGGGAGAAGATGAGAGTGGAATGATTTGAGAGAATAGCATTGAAACATGTATATTACCATATGTGAAATAGATCACAAGTCCAAGTTCAATGTATGAAACAGGGCACTCAAAGCTGGTGCATTGGGACAACCCTGAGGGATGGGATGGGGAGGGACATAGGAGGGGGGTTTAGGACAGGGGGCACATGTACATCCATGGCTGATTCATGTTAATGTATGGCAAAAACCACTACAATACTGTAAAGTAAATGGCCTCCAATTAAAAAAAAAAGTTATGTGATACATGTATATGTGATACATATATATGTATGTGCGTGTGTAGGAAGTACTTAACAAAGTGACGTGATGTATTAAATTTAAATGCAAAATTGAACACACATTATACAATTATATATATAATTTCTAACATATAATATTAAAATATTATAGTATTTATCTATTTAATCATTTGATTATATATGGTATAACCAGTTCATGTACCAATTAATATTTCTCAGTTTTACATATCATAAAAAGGAGGATTTCTTTATTAAAGAAGTGTGGGAACGATAACAGATTCTGGTGAGCCCAGTATTTAGAATCAGATCTGGTTTGATACGTGACTTACCTACTTAGAAGCTAAATGTACCCAGGAGTTATAGTATCTCTCTAAACCTTAGTTTTCTTATCTATTAAATGGGGGATATTTAGTACTACTTATAACTGTTAAGGATTAAATAAGATAATATACAGATGGACAGAGCTCACAGTACGGGCTCAATACATATTAATTACTTTCTCTGGCATGCTGCAGTCCACGGAGTCACAGAATTGGACATGACTGAGTGACTGAAATGAACTGAACTTTCTCTGACACACATAGCTAGCTTTACCTTGTTTTGAGGGGGAGGCATTTCTAGATTCATTTCTAGATAATGTCAAATAGTATGCTGTATGGAGTGTTAGAGAGGAAGTGAAGAAACAGGCAAGGGTCCTCTTAATTCAGTTCCTAGGACAGCCACATGCAACACCCACAGTAAGCATGATCCCATGGCTGAAAATGGAGACACATTATAGAAATCACCACTTGTGAAATGGAGGACTAGCTGAAGTGGCCCACCTGACATAATAGGAAGGCAGAGACAATTTTATTTTGCTGCATTACCTCTCCAGGGAGATGGGGACTCACAGTGAGCTTTCAACTCTATAATAAAGACAACTACTTTCTATGCATCGACATCCTAGTTTAGACAAGAGGCAGACCAGCTGTGAGAGACGTGAAGACATATTTCAGTTTTATTATTTTAGGTATAGATGGGTATGTTAATTCATTTCCAAATACAATTCCTGTAAGCACAGATAGGGAGTGAACCTTGAATTGGCAAAACCTGTCTCCTGTTGTCAAAGAGTTAAGTTGGAAAGATGGAACCTCAAAGTTGAGAACTGGTGTATCATCTTCCTTCCAAGCCTTGCTGTGCTGATGGCTGCCGGCATACACACAAGCTTTCCTTTTTATCCAGGCACTGATCCACTGATAACAATGTTGTCTCTTTCTTCCCTCTGGCAAACTTTCTGCTTTTAGTCCACAGCTCAGTTTCCCATGTTCTGCTCTCTAGGTTCTGACAGCTGTTTTCAGACTTAACCATAGAAGCCAAGAAATAATTGTAGTATAAAACTCTCTTTCTACTGTCACATTGCTTCTTTCTGCAAATATATCTCAGGAGTTAAACTTTGAACCTTTGATCTCTCACACCAAAAGAAAAAAAATATTTATATGAAAGTAATTTAATTTTAGTGTTCATGGTTTATTATGGAAAGGAGGTGTTTAAAATTTTTATAATTTTTTTAACAAAATTCTAAGATAAAAGAAAAAAAGAAATCACAGTATTTACAGAGATAACAGAATGGCATAGCCATGCAGAACAAATAACTTTGGTTTTTCCCCTTTCACTTTGGTTTAAATATTGACCAAGATTCAATTTTTTTCCTGCCAAATAAAACTTCAATAAATCAACATTTAGAGGCAAAAATAACATTTTCTTTTTTCCCATCATATTTTATACAGCATTGAGTCTAATAGGATATTTTATGTATTTAATTCATACCAATACACTATAGGAAGTTTTTATTAAACTGAGTCACTATTGCTCAGACAGCAAACGGTTTACAAATGTACAACAATGTGTATTTCTAAATAATGCAAAAGTGGCAATGTATTTATTCCTGATCTTCTGACTTTAACCTTTATTTTTCATTGCCTTCCTAATTAATTATTCCATCAATCTAAAAAACAAACACCAGTTTTCCTTTCCTCCCAAAGAATACAGTTCTATACCTGGAAATCTGATGTTCATTTTTTTTTTTTTGATAAAGTTATGTAAATACTGGGACAAAAATGGCCATGCCATGTTCTCCCAGAAACCAGGCTTCTACTTGAAAGAGCAAAGTTTAAAAGTCTAGTCACAAGTAGCTATTGGCCCATATCCAGTCTACCTCAAAAAAGTTTTCATTTAATACTACCACCCTATAGAGTTCCTCCAGCATAAAACATGTTTATAAAGTTACAAATTTGAATGTAACTAAAGATACATAGACATTTTATTATTACACTTTAACATACTGCTTGATAAATTATGTACCAGTTAAAAACACTAAATGATCTCAAGGTGCATTCAATATCTGTAGCGTAGTTAACAAAAACACACACGAAAAAAATATATACTCTATATTCTGTGGAAAATAACACAGCTTTGATAATGATCACTGTTAAAAATCTCCAATTCTGACTGATATCTTTTTTTAAAGGAAATAGGTATAATTTTAAGGCAGTGGATAACCCAAAGGATTTAACTCCAATTTTCAATTCCAGTGATTTACATTGTAACCTATGAAAATGGGAATGTTAGCCATGAGTTTTCCAAACTGTCTCATACATTGACTTTTTTTTTTTTGTTTGACAGAAAATAACTTACTAGCAGGTGTCTCTAAAGGTAAATGCTACCCAAGTTCTGTGTGATGTTTTTTTTTCAGAACAAGAAAAAAGCGTCAGTTTGGGAGTACTATTTATTATTATGTGTGTGTCCATATGTGTGTGTGATTGCTTCTGAGAGTCAGCTGGCGGCACATTCACAGAAATAGTTCATCTGGTGCTTATCAATCTGACTCTCTGCCTCCTCCTCCCTGGTGATAAAAACCAGTTTTTGATTAGGGCAATGTGTGTCCCCGACCTTCACAAGCTTCCACCTTTGGGATTTGGGTGCTTGTGAGAAAGTTTGGGGCATTACTGATAGCAATCAGAATCAGAAAGGTACCTGCTCAGATTATTCATATAAACAACTGAAATAAAAACATCACATTATACATCAGATTAACAGCAACTCCCAGAACAAAGCTTACAGTGTATAAAAATAGCTACGTAAAAAATTTACATAAAAGGCAAACCAAAAGAAATTCTCAGTGCAGACATTTACAGAAAAAATCAAACCAACACAACATATGACCTATCATCATGGCTGCCAAAACTTGTTATTGTTTGTAATTTCATTTCATTGTTTTACTTGAGATAATTCTCTGAAATCCCGTGACAGCTTGGTAGAATGAACTGCTTAATACTTGAACCATGAATTGCTATCAGTGTCTTTGTATATGTCTTAAATACAATCCACGTTCATGCTTCAATTGTTCTATATAGTTTTTTTCTGAAATTATTAAAAAAAGAACACAATTCAGATAAGTTACCATAGCAATCACTTTTCACAATCAGTATATACTTTATACTAAATGTGATACTTCACAAGAACTTTTTATAAAACTCTATCATCCCTGAACCTAGCTATAATCCCAGGTATTGTTGCAGCTCTTCAACCAATAATTTTTTTTGAATTGTTGGAAGTCTTTATTTTGGAGAATCTTAATTCTTATGAAAATTATAAGGTTTTCCAGGAAAATATTTCATTCTGTTTCTCTTCAGGTTAAAAAAATCTCATTTATCCCTTCAAATCACACCCCATTTTGTAGGCTTTGTATTCAAGCTCAATTTTCCTTTAAGAATTTACTCTATCTGATTTTGAAGAAAACAGAAGGCAAACTCTATGTTTATAAAGGATTGAGGAATGAATCCTAGAGAAGCAGAAATAAAAATCAGGTGGGAATGATGTATGCTTGGCCTCCAATGGAAGGCAGGATGGGGAAGGAATTCAGTTTTTACTCCTTTCACCCCATCATTTCGAAATTCTGGTTTTCAGATTTTAAAAATGTCTTATTTCAGTCATTTTATTTTTCTTTCCTGTGTGGATCCTTCTAATTTCAATTCCTTCCCTTGTTCTCATCTCCTTTATGGGATAAACTGAGGTGATCTACTCAAAGTGTTTAACTTGCGGTTTACTTACAATCAACCAAATTTCACTGTGGTTGTTGGGGACTTTTACATATATGAATAAAGTACGGTAACACTTATTCTCAAGGACATAAAAATTAATTTGTCTAAATGACTTCTCTGTTAGACTGGCTTGAGAGAACATAAATAAAAATGTTCAACCTGCAAGTTGTAATACCATGGAAACATACCTCTTGGAGACTGTCTTTAAAATTATACTCATATAGCTATTGTATATAGATATATGCAATATATATATAATATCAATATGTGCATTATATACAAATATATATGCATATATAGATACATACATATAATATATACACTATTTGGAAAAGTTGTGTGTACATACAAATTTGTTAAGTCTTTTCATTAGAATGATTTGAGAAATGGCTGTATAAATACACTGACAGTTCTAAGAATATTAAACCCTTGGATTAAAATTTTTATATTTTAAAATTGTTCTCATAATTGCTTTTTAAAGTAAAACATGAGAATGGCTCTTACCTAACCAAAACATCAATTTATAAAATTAAGCTTTTTGCACTCAGCAAAATTTTTAGCATAGACTGAAAATGGTCATTGAATGTTAAAAATCTCTAAATTGAGTTCAATTATTCTGAGGATAATGATTTTCTTGAGGATGGGAGTCCATTGAGATTCCGTTCTTCTGAGACTACCTTTCTGAGTAACCAAAGTTTTCTTTGGAAAAAAATCTCTTCCTGTTTTTAAAGCTGCAATTATAATGCATGTTAATGTCAAGGCCTTCCCTTTCATCACTAGAATGTTTCCTGGGGATTATTTTTGTAAACCTCACACAGCCTTACCCACCTGGATGACAAGTAGAATAGTTTCTCTCTTAGGCTTCTGTTTTGTGACTGTTTTCTTCTAACTTTTTGTTTTCTTCCATATTACCAAGGTCCTTGTTTACATGTTTTGATGCAGTCCTACAAGATAATTAAATACACATTATCACATTGATAAACATATTTAACTTTTCTTAAAAACTGGTTTAAAACTCAACATTCAAAACACAAAGATCACAGCATTCAGGCACATCACTTCATAACAAATAGATGGGGAAACAGTGGAAACAGTGACAGACTTTATTTTCTTGGGCTCCAAAATCACCGTGGACAGTGACTGCAGCCATGAAATTAAAAGATGCTAGCTCCTTGAAGGAAAAGCTATGACAAACCTAGACAGCATATTAAAAAGCAGACACCTTACTTTGCTGACAGAGGTCCATGTAGTCAAAGCTATGGCTTTTCAAATAGTCATGTATGGACGTGAGAGTTGGACCATAAGGAAGGCTGAGCGCCAAAGAACTGATGGTTTCAAACTGTGGTGTTGGAGAAGACTCTTGAGAGTCCCTTGGACTCTGAGGAGATCAAATGAGTCAATCCTACAGAAAAACAGTCCTGAATATTCATTGGAAGGACTGTGACTGAAGTTGAAGCTCTAATACTTTGGCCACCTGATGTGAAGAGCCAACAGATTGGAAAAGATATTGAAGCTGAGAAATATTGAAGGCAGGAGGAGATGGGGACAACAGAGGACAAGATGTTTGGATGGCATCACTGACTCAATGGACATGAGTTTAGGCAAGCTCTGGGAGTTGATGAAGAATAGGGAGGCCTGTCCTGTGCAGACCATGGGGTTGCAGAGTCAGACACGACTGAGCAACTGAACGACACTTTTAATATTAGAGTTCACATTAATGTATCTTTGAAAAGCAAATGTTTTTACATCAAATACACATATGACCTTAGGATGAACAATTCCACATCTGTGAGCCTTGACTGGTAATAGAACACATTCCACTGAAACTACATTGGACCTAGGGTTGCATTAAATATATGCTAACAGAAATAGAAGTCATCAGGGAAACCACAGTGATGGTATTTCAAATTATTGTTGCTATATAATTCCTAGTAATTGTTATTGTTGTTCAGTTGCTAAGTCACGTCTAACTCTTTGCAATCCCATGGGCTGCAGAACGCCAGGCTTCCCTGTCCTTCACTTTCTCCTGGAGTTTGCTCAAACTCATGTCTATTGAGTCAGTGATTCCTAGTAATACTTACAGTTTTAAAAATTATATAACACCAGATGTGTTTCTTGATTGAGGAAGCTGGGGTAGAAAATGCCATTTTTCCCTAAAAGTGAAAAATTTTAGGGAATTTGCTATGTTTTAAATAATTCTGTAACTCATTTGCTAAGAATCACAACTTAATAGTGTTAATAGTGTTTAAGAGTGTATGCTTTATATCCAAGTGAGATAAAGACATACAGCTCATTCATATTGGGACATTCATTATATTTAGCCTAAATTTAATTTGTGATTTAAAAAATTTTAATTTAGCTTAAACTACAGTCTTCTAAATTGTTCATAAGCAGGAGAGCAGCCTTAAATCCTGCCAACATAACTGAGTCCTATAGTAAGTGACAAGATAGATATGAATTTACATATATAATATAAAGGTATATATACCATTATATGTATACATATATATATATAATGTAGATGGTACATATATATAATATAGATGGATATATATCCAGTATTCTTGCCTGGAGAATCCTGTGGACAGAGGAGCCTGGTGGTCTGCTGTCCATATGGTCACACAGTTGGATATGACTGAAGTGACTTAGCATTCATGCATGCATTGGAGAAGGAAACGGCAGCCCACTCCAGTATTCTTGCCTGGAGAATCCCAAGGACAGAGGAGCCTGGTGGGCTGCTGTCTATGGAGTTGCATAGAGTCGGACACAACTGAAGTGACTTAGCAGCAACAGCAAACATATCAAAGATTTTTTGTTTGGAAAAGGTCAGTTTTCATTCCAATCCCAAAGAAAGGCAATGCCAAAGAATGCT
>SJYX01011403.1:6212-18062 GCA_006410675.1 Oreotragus oreotragus
GGCAGATTCTTTACCAGCTGAGCCACAGGGAAGCCCAAGAGTACTGGAGTGGGTTGCCATGCCCTCCTCCAGGGGATCTTCCCAACCCAGGGATCGAACCCACGTCTCCTGCACTGGCAGGCGGGTTCTTTACCACTGAGCCACCAGGGAAGCCGTCTTACCTGGCTACCCCTAGAACTATTTCCATGTGTTGACCATACTTTTGTTTACTTATTTCTTTAAGGCGATTGTGGGTTCACAGGACATTTTGAATACTGTCTTCTGAGATCTACTGGAACCCTGTGAAAACGTCTCCCTGAAATGATAGCTCCACAGAACTCTTGTGAATTCACAAAAAGGTGATAAGACGGGATGAGATTGGCAGATTCTATACATTCCCTCAGAGGGAGCATTGGCCTAATTCTAAGAAGTCTTCTTCAAAGAAGAGCTGGGCAGAAGCAGTGCAAGTGGACACTTAATACGTAGGCAAGACTCCACGACACAGGCACAGTTATTGATGTCCACGGGGTTCTTGGCAGCATAACTTCTAGAAATGACTCCAGCAAGCATGAGAAATGCAGCTGTGAGACTAAATGACTTCTTTTTTTTTAGGTAGTGCATTAGCCTTTGTGTCTAGCCATTGCTCCTAATGAAAAAATGGTTCAAGGTTTTGTGTGATGCCTTTGTATTGGCAAATTTCTTGCTATAAAAATCCATCCTAAATTCACTTTTTTTTTTTCTGTCTCCACCTTCCACATTTCTCCCCCCACCCAATCCCGCCCCATACACCAGCTACACGATAACACCTTCCAACTCAAAGTATTTGACCTCCTGACTGCAAGACGCTCTACTTGTTAGGTCAGGGTCCAGCTAACCATGGAAGGACCCTTCACGTACATCCTGGTTAAAACCAGACAAAGGGACCACAGAAAAAGTACAGTATGGACCTAATCAAACTTAATAGCTTTTGCACAGCAAAGGAAACCCTAAACAAGATGAAAAAGACAACCCCCCAAACAGGAGGCGGTTCATGCTTCATGCAAATGAAGCAACTAGCAAAGGATTAATCTCCAAAATACACAGACAGACAATCAACTCAACAACAAGAAACAAACATAGAGCTCAACAATAAACAAAAACGAGACCCAGCAGAAAAGCTGGCCGAAACCCTAAACAACACATTTCTCCAAAGAAGACATACGGATGGGCAAGAAGCACATGGAAAGATTCTCAGCATCACTGAATACTAGAGAAATGCAAGTCAAAACTACAATGAGGTATCCCTTCACACCAGTCAGGATGGCTGTCATCCAAAAAAGTCACTGCTGCTGCTGCTGCTGCTGCTAAGTCACTTCAGTCGTGTCCGACTCTGTGCGACCCCATAGACGACAGCCCAGCAGGCTCCCCTGTCCCTGGGATTCTCCAGGCAAGGACGCTGGAGTGGGCTGCCATTTCCTTCTCCAACGCATGAAAGTGAAAAGGGAAAGTGACGTCGCTCAGTCGCCTCTGACTCTTAGCGACCCCATGGACTGCAGCCCACCAGGCTCCTCCGTCCATGGGACTCTCCAGGCAAGAGTCCTGGAGTGGGGTGCCATTGCCTTCTCCAAAAAGTCACTACAAACAATAAATGTTGGAGAAGGTGTGGAGAAAAGGGAACCCTCCGTACACTGTTGGTGGGAATGGAAACTGGTGCAGCCACTATGGAGAACAGTATGGAGGTTACTTAAAAAATTAAAAATAGCAACTACCATTTGATCCTGCAATCCCACACCTGGGTATAAATCCACAAAGAAAAAAAAGAAAGAAAAGCTATAATTTGAAAAGATACATGTATCCCCAATGTTTACTGCAGCTCTGTTTACAAAAGGCAAGACACAGATGCAATCTAAACGGTTATCTCAGATGAAGGGATAAAGAATATGTGGGACACATATACAATGGGAACATCACTCAGCCATAAAAAAGGGTGAGATAGTGTCATCTGCAGACACATGCGTGGACCTAGAGATGACCACCCTAAGCCAAGTCAGCCAGACAGATAAAGACAAATGTCATGTGATATCACTTACATGTGGAATTAAAAACACAAATGGACTCAGAGAACAGAAACAGGCTCACAGACATAGACAATGGACTTATAATTATCCCAAGGGAAGGGAAGGAAGGGTAAATGAGGAGTCTGGAGTTAATAGACACAGACTAATATTATAAAACAGATAAACAATGATATCATGTAGAGCCCAAGGAACTCTATTCAAGACCATGCAATAACCCACTGAATACAATAGAAAAGATATACAACTGAATCACTTTGCTGCACAGCTGACAGTGTTGCACATCAGCTACACTTCAACAGAAAATTAAGTAAATTATTCCTTAAAGCGACTAAGGCAGCACAGACTATCCTGTCTCAAATGTGTTGCTTCACATAGCTGAATAATATTCCATGGCGTATATGCACCGCTACTTTCTTACCCGTTCATCTGTCAGTGGACATCTGGGTTGCTTCCCTGTCCTGCAAGTGAAAGCCGCTCAGCTGTGTCTGACTCTTTGGAACTCCATGGACTATACAGTCCACAGGATTCTCCAGGCCAGAATACTGGAGAAGGTAACCTTTCCCTTCTCCAGGGGATCTTCCCCACCCAGGGATGGAGCCCAGGTCTCCTGCACTGCAGGCAGACTCTTTACCAGCTGAGCCACCAGGGAAGCCCATTGTCACAGTCGCTGTGCATTAACAGTAACTTTTGAGATTGGCTTGTCCGTCTTTCTGGAGGCACTGACATGTACTGTTTGCGAACTCAAGGCGCACCGAGGTCTTTGGACTGTCCTGAACTCCGTCTTATGTAGCCATAGCCTGTTTCCCCATGCCTGCCTCATGACACCATGTGTTTAAGAGCTAGCCATTTGGTCTCAAGCTCAGATCATTCTGAATTCTACATAAATGTCTTAAAAATTGGGTGCCATGTTTTTAATGGAGGGCAATTCTTGATATCGTTCTAATTTGTAGTGTGCATTTTCGTAGCTTGATCATAGAAAATACTTTTAAGCAAAACGCCGTATTCTAATCCAGTTTCAAACTGCCAGGGTCTGACAGCATATCAATAAAAGTAAAGGTGTTTGCCACGAACTCAATTACAAACAGGAAAAGAAAAATATTGCACAAATGTTGTTGATATTCAACACAGATGAACCAATTAAGTCATCTTAATGTGAAAAGAGGATCAGGATGGTAACTGGATATAAGGCTTCCCTTGCAGTCCAGGGTTTAAGAATCTGCCTTGCAATGGAGAAGACTCGGGTTCGATCCCTGGTTGGGGAACCAACTGAGCTTCATGTACTGCCAACTGCTGAGCTTGAACTCTGGAGCCCATGGCACAGAACAGAGGAGAGACCTGAGCGCCACTGAACCCCAGCAGAGAAGACTTCACCTCCCGCAGCAAAGTTCCTATGAGCCACAGCTAAGACCTGCCACAGCCCAAATCAAAGGAAAATATTTAAAAATCGGGGGGGGCAAATGGACTGATTGACGGGAGGGATGGGAGGCGAGCAAGATGGCACCGACTCAGGGCACCAAGAGGAAAGTCTGTTACTATTACGACAAGGATGTTGAAAATTACTATTATGGACAAGGCCACCCAGTGAAGCCTCACGAATGTCGTAGCCACGTCCTCCCAGCATCAGCATAGGCAGGTTGAAGCTCTTCACAAATTCCACACACTTGGCATGCCCTTTGATGGTCAAATTGAAGCAACCTAACTGACCCCCAGACAGGGACTCAGAGCCACACTGGAAAACAAGTGCACTGGGCTGGAACATCTCCATTACTTTGGACATGACCAGCTTGAAAATGGCCTCAAAGGACTCGTTGTCAATCCCATCTCGGAGAGGGTGATTAACAGCATAATACTTGCCTTTGCCAGCTCCAGTATCCCGTAGGTCCCCAGTTCCTGGGCAGTACTCTCCGTATTTATGAAAGGACACAGTCATGACTCGGTCTGTGATATAGAAGGCCTCTTCCACGCCATCGCCGTGGTGAATGTCAATGTCAATACACAGCACCTCTGGTGATACTTTAGCAGTTCCAGGATGGCCAAGACGATATCACTGATGTAACAGAAGGCAGATGCCTCGGAATTCTTTGCATGGCGTAGGCCCCCAGCCCAATTCACAGCGATGTCCGTCTGCTGCTTATTAAGTTTCACAGCACTTGCCACAGAGCCACCAGTAGACAGCTGACAGAACTCTAACAGGCCATCAAATACTGGACAGTTCTCACCGACGTTGAACCTCTGCATCTGCTTGCTGTACTCGGACATGTTATCTGGGCGGATGGAGCGTAAGAATTTAACGTAGTTGTCACTGTGGTACTTGGTCGTCTCCTCAGCATTGGCTTTGTGAGGGCAATAGATTTCCATCTTCCAGTAGAGACCATAGTTAAGGAGTGGTTGGCACTGCACGAAGCTCAGTTGGTTCCCCAACCAGGGATCGAAGCCGAGTCTTCTCGCCGAGATGGGATTGACGACGAATCCTTTGAGGCCATTTTCAAGCCGGTCATGTCCAAAGTAATGGAGATGTTCCAGCCCAGTGCACTTGTCTTCCAGTGTGGCTCTGAGTCCCTGTCTGGGGATCGGTTAAGTTGCTTCAATTTGACCATCAAAGGGCATGCCAAGTGTGTGGAATTTGTGAAGAGCTTCAACCTGCCTATGCTGATGCTGGGAGGACGTGGCTACACCATTCGTAATGTCGCCCGGTGCTGGACATATGAAACAGCTGTGGCCCTGGACACGGAGATCCCTAATGAGCTTCCATACAACGACTAATTTGAATACTTTGGACCAGATTTCAAACTTCATATCAGTCCTTCCAATATGACTAACCACAATACTAATGAGTACCTGGAAAAGCTCAAACAGCGGCTGTTTGAGAACCTGAGAATGCTGCCCCACGCACCTGGGGTCCAAATGCAGGCCATCCCTGAGGACGCCATTCCAGAGGAGAGTGGCGATGAGGATGAAGAAGTCCCTGACAAACGCATCTCAATCTGTTCCTCGGACAAGCGAATTGCCCGTGAGGAAGAGTTCTCCGACTCTGACGAGGAGGGAGAAGGCGGGCGCAAGAACTCTTCCAACTTCAAGAAAGTCAAGAGAGTCAAAACGGAGGATCAGAAAGAGAAAGATCCGGAAGAGAAGAAAGAAGTCACAGAAGAGGAGAAAACTAAGGAAGAGAAGCAAGAAGCCAAAGGGGTCAAGGAAGAGGTCAAGTTGGCCTGAAGAGACCTCTCCAGTTCTGGCTTCTTCCCAAATCCCCCTTTATCCCACAACCCTTCAGATTTTATATTTTCTATTTCTCTGTGTATTTATATAAAAATATATTAAATATAAATGTCCCCAGGGACTAGACAGGAACCAGGGCCCTGAGGTCAGGGCACACATTACTTTTCTAGTAGCTGCCTTGCAACCCATCCCTCCCAAACTCTTGAACCCTAACAGGTACTAGGTAAAAGGGACCCGCTTAAGCAGCCATAGGACAAAATCTTGAAGTGCCTGCTTCATAGCTTTGAAAAGGTGCCCTTTGCTGAGCATTTGAGAAGGGGTGGCTGGGTCTTCAGGGACTCCCTGTTGTTTTTAGGCTCTGAAGGTAAACATCTCAGGTACTAGGTAAAAGGGACCCGCTTAAGCAGCCATAGGACAAAATCTTGAAGTGCCTGCTTCATAGCTTTGAAAAGGTGCCCTTTGCTGAGCATTTGAGAAGGGGTGGCTGGGTCTTCAGGGACTCCCTGTTGTTTTTAGGCTCTGAAGGTAAACATCAGCCATTTTTAGATTGGTTCTGTTCTCATGCCTGCCCTCTCTCTGTCTTCCCCCAATTTTGCAGGTTGAAGATTGGTAGTCTAGTTTCCATTTTGAGATACTATATTCATTTTTGTGAGAAGCTTTGTAATAAAATGGTACATTTCTATAAAAAAAAATAAATAAAAATTGGATAGATTTTCCCCCCCCAGGGAGCAGATGAAAACATAAAATGAATGTAGTGTAAGATAACACGTGTGAGCAAATATTTCTTTTAAAAAAAAAAGAATACTTGGATAAGAGCCTGGGGCATGGCCTTGAAGTCATGTGGCCCATGTCCATGTTCTAGCTCTGCTGCCCACTGACTGGGATTCTCATCCAGGTGCTTGAAATGAGAGTAATACCTAACTCAGAGGTTTTTTTTTTTTTTCTTTTTTTAATTAAATAAGATGATAACTAAAGCATCCTTTAAACATCACTTATTTGTGTGTGGGTGATATTTCACAGTCACAGTTTAGATATGTAAAAAGGTCACTCTATAGATCTAGTCCAAATTCCGCTGATGGTAGAAAACTTAAACTTGCAAATTGACGGAAACTGTCACATCTACTTTAGTCTCTTGGGGATAAATATTCAAGCAATCCAGAATCTTTCCTGATCCCTTGCTACGCCTCTGGGTCAACTCTTCTAGACTCAGATTCTTGGGCAGGAGCACCTGTTTGGCTGTACTGGGGTCACATGACTTCCCACAAGCTTTCAGAAAGAGAAGAGAGGAATGTCTGCCCTCCTTCAGCTTCCATAGTTAGATACAGGATCTTGTATACTCAAATAAAGACCTCGCCACCTGCTGAGCAGCCAGAACCCAGAAGATGTCTACCTTATCTTTCCTTCAACAAACGGAAATTTTGTTTCTGTCCTAAATGTTTCCCCAGAATGTGCTGCACTCCATGATTTGGTCCTTCTTAGTGTTTAAAGTCTTATATTATTATAAATTCTTCCCTAAACCATAATGTCTTAAATACATATTATATACATATTAATATACATATTAAATACATATAATGCTTTAAACCCTTCAGCCTTTGGGTCTTGATCTGCAGTTCTGGGGAATAAAAAATTCATTGTAATAGTTTGGTGAGTAGAGATTATGGCAGCTAGAAAAGTGGAGGAAAGTAAAACCTTGGCAGAAAGTCTCATTTTATTGAGTTATGCTCTCTTTATTACTGTTGGTAGAAACTATATAGTGGGGGAGACTTCCCTGTTGGTCCAGCGGTCAAGACTTTGCCTTCCAATGCAAGGGGTATGGGTTTGAACCCTGGTTGGGGAGCTAGGACCTCCCATACCTTGGGGTCAAAAAAGAAAATCCCCAAAACATAGGACAGAAGCAATATTGTAACAAATTCAATAAAGATTTTAAAAATGGTTCACATAAAAAAAAAATTAGAAAAAAGGAAATATATGGGATTGCCAGTTGTTTAAAAAGAGAAAATAAATAATGCTGGGCCAAAGCAGTTAGACAAGTTATAAAAAATAAAGAATCATAAAAAAACATTGAATTCTAATTAATGAATAAATGCTGAAGTGTTTAGGGGTGAAATATATTAATGTTTGCAACTTACTTTGAAATGTATAAAGTATAAGATGGATGGTTAGATAGAAGAGATGGATAAATAGTGATAAAGCAATTAGAAAAATGTTCATTATAGAATTTTCCAATGCAAGGGGTATGGGTTTGAACCCTGGTTGGGGAGCTAGGACCTCCCATACCTTGGGGTCAAAAAAGAAAATCCCCAAAACATAGGACAGAAGCAATATTGTAACAAATTCAATAAAGATTTTAAAAATGGTTCACATAAAAAAAAAATTAGAAAAAAGGAAATATATGGGATTGCCAGTTGTTTAAAAAGAGAAAATAAATAATGCTGGGCCAAAGCAGTTAGACAAGTTATAAAAAATAAAGAATCATAAAAAAATATTGAATTCTAATTAATGAATAAATGCTGAAGTGTTTAGGGGTGAAATATATTAATGTTTGCAACTTACTTTGAAATGTATAAAGTATAAGATGGATGGTTAGATAGAAGAGATGGATAAATAGTGATAAAGCAATTAGAAAAATGTTCATTATAGAATTTGAACAGTGGTATATGGATTTTCACTTTCAAACTGTCTGCCAGTTTGAAATTTTCTATAATTAACTGAATACAGAAATTAACATAGGTAAAACAGAAAAGTAGCAGAAGTGAAAAAATATATTCCAGAGCTGGAAGATATCACATAGATAAATTTCTACAAAATCAAATCAATAAAAAAAAAGTCTAAAAAGAGAAAATTCAAATATACTACATTAATAATAAGAAGAGGTAACCTCTTTTTAGAAAAATAGTATCGACTCTCCACTAGTAGATTTTCTGGGCAATTTTCTAGGGAAAAAAATATATAAGTATTTAAGAAGAGAAAAAAAATCAAAATGAACCAATATGGTCATTAAAAAATGAAAATATGACTGCTTACCCAAATAAGAGCCGGACCTAGATAAGCCTGCAGGTAAATTCTATCAAAGCTTTGAGAGACAGATGATTCTGGTACTATTTACATGTTCTAAAGCATAGAAAACCTTCCCCTCTCATTTAATGAAGCTAAAATGATCCTGATTCCACAACCTGAAAAATATAGCAAATACAAAAAAACATTATGAATATAAATATCAATGTCCTAAATAAAATGTCAGCAAACTGAATCTGGAAGCATATTATTAGAGTAAAATTTATTTCAAGGATATTAAGAAATATATTCATAATTTATAAGTCAAAGGAAAAATGTCATTTAAATGGATGCAGAAAATACCTTTGATACAACTCAATATCCACCAAGGAGATTAAAAAAAATATGTTTTCCTTTAGCAGAATCAAGAGAAACCTCCAGGACAAATAGTAAAACATCTTACTTAAAACATCATGCTTAACAGTAAAACAATGGGACACTGCCATTAAAGAACATAAGGTTTCTTGCTATCACCACTGTTATTCAACATTGTTTGGGGAGTTCTAGCCCATGCTAGGGCGACAAAATGATGTCAGTTCAGTTCAGTCGCTCAGTCGTGTCTGACTCTTTGCGACCCCAAGAATCGCAGCACGCCAAGCCTCCCTGTTCATCACCATCTCCCGGAGCCCACTCAGACTCACGTCCATCGAGTCCGTGATGCCATCTCATCCTTGGTCGTCCCCCTCTCCTCCTGTCCCCAATCCCTCCCAGCATCAGAGTCTTTTCCAGTGAGTCAATTCTTCTCATGAGGTGGCCAAAGTACTGGAGCTTCAGCTTTAGCATCATTCCTTCCAAAGAAATCCCAGGGCTGATCTCCTTCAGAATGGACTGGTTGGATCTCCTTGCAGTCCAAGGGACTCTCAAGAGTCTTCTCCAACACCACAGTTCAAAAGCATCAATTCTTCGGCACTCAGCCTTCTTCACAGTCCAACTCTCACATCCAGTCATGACCACAGGAAAAACCATAGCCTTGACTAGACGGACCTTAGTCGGCAAAGTAATGTCTCTGCTTTTGAATATGCTATCTAAGTTGGTCATAACTTTTCTTCCAAGGAGTAAGCGTCTTTTAATTTCATGGCTGCAGTCACCATCTGCAGTGATTTTGGAGCCCCCAAAAATAAAGTCTGACACTGTTTCCACTGTTTCCCCATCTATTTCCCATGAAGTGATGGGACCGGATGCCATGATCTTCGTTTTCTGAATGTTGAGCTTTAAGCCAACTTTTTCACTCTCCTCCTTCACTTTCATCAAGAGGCTTTTTAGCTCCTCCTCACTTTCTGCCATAAGGGTGGTGTCATCAGCATATCTGAGGTTATTGATATTTCTCCCGGCAATCTTGATTCCAGCTTGTGTTTCTTCCAGTCCAGCGTTTCTCATGATGTACTCTGCATATAAGTTAAATAAGCAGGGTGACAATATACAGCCTTGACGTACTCCTTTTCCTATTTGGAACCAGTCTGTTGTTCCATGTCCAGTTCTAACTGTTGCTTCCTGACCTGCATACAGATTTCTCAAGAGGCAGGTTTGGTGGTCTGGTATTCCCATCTCTTTCAGAATTTTCCACAGTTTATTGTGATTCACACAGTCAAAGGCTTTGGCATAGTCAATAAAGCAGAAATAGATGTTTTTCTGGAACTCTCTTGCTTTTTCCATGATCCAGCAGATGTTGGCAATTTGATCTCTCTTCTTCTGCCTTTTCTAAAACCAGCTTGAATATCAGGAAGTTCACGGTTCACGTATTGCTGAAGCCTGGCTTGGAGAATTTTGAGCATTACCTTACTAGTGTGTGAGATGAGTGTAATTGTGCGGTAGTTTGAGCATTCTTTGGCATTGCCTTTCTTTGGGATTGGAATGAAAACTGACCTTTTCCAGTCCTGTGGCCACTGCTGAGTTTTCCAAATTTGCTGGCATATTGAGTGCAGCACTTTGACAGCATCATCTTTCAGGATTTGAAATAGCTCAACTGGAATGCCATCACCTCCACTAGCTTTGTTCGTAGTGATGCTTTCTAAGGCCCACTTGACTTCACATTCCAGGATGTCTGGCTCTAGATGAGTGATCACACCATCATGATTATCCGGATCGTGAAGATCTTTTATGTACAGTTCTTCTGTGTATTCTTGCCTAATAGATCTAAGTAAATTCCTCCCTTCTCAAGGTCTCCAGAATGCCTTTGAGTTTTCCATACCTGTTACTGAGATAACCTTCCTAACATACCTGATAACGTTGCTGGAAACTAAGAGCTTCCAGTATCTGGAGGGTTCAGATAGAAAAGATAAATGTTTTGATTTGTTTATAAAATATAATTTTACCAAATTACTGTCATAATTACTTTGAGAAGAAAGTTTTAATTTTTTTTCTTACACCTGGAAAACACAGATTCAAATCAGTAATTTTTCAGATAGAAACCATAAGCATATTCACCATTCAGTGCTTTTGTGAACCTTTGTGAAGTCATCAGGCTTTCCACTAGAATCCTTACCCAGTTCAGAAACTAGTATTTATCCAAAAGTCCTTTTTATAAATCTTGAAGAGGAAGCATTTTTGAGAAACCTGGTTAGTGCTATGACAATATTTTGAGTTAGTAACTAGAATTATGCCTGATAACATTAGACCCAAACATATCAGAATTTTAGGAACTCCACACAGTTTCTAGGACATCTATATTAGTAACATTTACTGTGCAATATAACCCGAGACTTATTCACTTGACAATACTCCCCCATGTGATTCTGTATACAAAGTGAACTTAATTAGTAAAATATCTCTCTTTGGGATGTTTCAGGGGCCCTCTGAAGCACCCCAAGGTTAGCTAGAAATCTTCTTCATTAGAATGATTTAGGAAGCTTTGTCAACAAATATCAAAAAGGTTTAGAGCACTCAGTCAAATGGGATGATAGTTCTCTGTGAGACAATACTATTCACTTAGCCAAAGTAACGATAAGGGATTTCAGAATCATTTAAGAGATAAAGAAACTAAAATTTAAATCTATTATCATAGGCAGTTCAACATCTGAAGAAAAGGTGTCCTCTAGACAGACAGAAAAGCTAAATCCAAGTTTTTGTACCAGCTTACTTTATTTAAAAGGTAAACTTAAAATTAACTTTATCTTAAACTTAGTCCTAACCACGTACAAGACTGTTCTCTCGGGGTTCCCTTGTTGCAAGCCTCATCCCTTTCCAAACCTGTCACTGTGTTCTTCCATCCTAAAAAGCCACCTGTGAGGCAGGGTTACTTCCCATTCCTGTCACAAAATGCCATTCCATTCCTCTAGCAACTAAGAACTGACTTTTATATTAGCATTTTATATATAGATCAGTGAGCATCAGTTCAAGTTCAGCCGCTCAGACGTGTCCAACTCATTGCGACCCCATGAATCGCAGCACACCAGGCCTCCCTGTTCATCACCATCTCCCGGAGTTCACTCAGACTCACGTCCATCAAGTCCATGATGCCATCCAGCCATCTCATCCTCGGTCGTCCCCTTCTCCTCCTGCCCCCAATCCCTCCCAGCATTAGGGTCTTTTCCAATGAGTCAAC
>SJYX01011403.1:18553-119148 GCA_006410675.1 Oreotragus oreotragus
TTCTTCACAGTCCAACTTTCACATCCATACATGACCACAGGAAAAACCATAGCCTTGACTAGGCGGACCTTAGTCGGCAAAGTAATGTCTCTGCTTTTGAATATACTATCCAGGTTGGTCATAACTTTTCTTCCAAGGAGTAAGCGTCTTCTAATTTCATGGCTGCAGTCACCATCTGCAGTGATTTTGGAGCCCCCCAAAAAAAAGTCTGACACTGTTTCCACTGTTTCCCCATCTATTTCCCATGAAGTGATGGGACCAGATGCCATGATCTTCGTTTTCTGAATGTTGAGCTTTAAGCCAACTTTTTCGCTCTCCTCCTTCACTTTCATCAAGAGGCTTTTTAGCTCCTCCTCACTTTCTGCCATAAGGGTGGTGTCATCTGCATATCTGAGGTTATTGATATTTCTCCTGGCAATCTTGATTCCAGCTTGTGTTTCTTCCAGTCCAGCATTTCTCATGATGTACTCTGCATAGAAGTTAAATAAGCAAGGTGACAATATACAGCCTTGACGTACTCCATATATATACATTATAATTTTTGTGACTTTTTTTTCTTTAATATTGAATTTTTGAAAATCCAACCTCTACTCTAGATTTTTAATCTTTGCTTTTTGGTATTTGTTATAAATTTTGTACCTTTAAGAACCCAATCTTCAGTACCCACTTTTACTTGGGAGTGAGATTACTGGCTTGACTGCTCTCTTCCCCTTTGGACTCTCCTTTTTCTTCACCAGGTTGCTTCTATCTCCTCCATCCCCCTTCTCTTCTCTACCCAACTCTGTGAATCTCTTTGTGTGTGCCGGACAGTGGAGAACACTTAGGGAACTGATTACTGGCTGGATCTATCTCTCTCCTTTTGATTCCCCCCTTTATCCTCCTGTCCACCTGTCTCCTTCCTCCCTCTTCTCTTCTCTGTGTAACGCCGTTAACATCTCTGAGTGGTCCAGACTGTGGAGCGCACATAAGGAAGTGATTACTGGCTAGCTTGCTCTCTCCTCTTTTGAGTCCACCTCAACTCATGGGCTTCCCTGGTGGCTCAGAGGTTAAAGCGTCTGCCTGGAATGCAGGAGACCCGGGTTCGATTCCCTGCAGAAGGAAATGGCAACCCACTCCAGTACTCTTGCCTGGAGAATCCCACGGAGGGAGGAGCCTGGTAGGCTACAGTCCATGGGGTCGCAAAGAGTCGGACACGACTGAGCAACTTCACTTTCTTTCAACTCATCCTGGTCACCTCTATCTCCCTCCTCCCTCTCCTCCATGTAACTCTGTGAACCTCTCTGGATGTCCCTCACTGTGGAGAAACTTTTCATCTTTAACCTAGATGTTTTATCAATGGTGCTGTGTAGATGGAGAAGTCTTGAGACTACTGTAAAAATAAGACTGAAAACCAAAAGCAGGAGGCTTAAGTCCAAACCCTGAGAACACCAGAGAACTCCTGACTCCAGGGAACATTTATCAACAGGAGCTCGCCAAATGCCTCCATACCTACACTGAAACCAAGCACCACTCAAGGGCCAACAAGTTCCAGAGCACGACATATCATGCAAATTCTCCAGCAACACAGGAACATAGCCCTGGGCTTCAATATACAGGCTGCCCAAAGTCACTCTAAACCCACTGACATCTCATAATTCTTACTGGACACTTCATTGCACTCCAGAGAGAAGAAATCCAGCTCCACCCACCAGAACACCGACACATTTTCTCATGATGTACTCTGCATAGAAGTTAAATAAGCAGGGTGACAATGTACAGCCTTGACGTACTCCTTTTCCTATTTGGAACCAATCTGGTGTTCCATGTCCAGTTCTAACTGTTGCTTCCTGACCTGCATACAGATTTCTCAAGAGGCAGGTTAGGTGGTCTGGTATTCCCATCTCTCAATTTTCCACAGTTTATTGTGATCCACACAGTCAAAGGCTTTGGCATAGTCAATAAAGCAGAAATAGATATTTTTCTGGAACTCTCTTGCTTTTTCCATGATCCAGCGGATGTTGGCAATTTGATCTCTGGTTCCTCTGCCTTTTCTAAAACCAGCTTGAACATCAGAGAGTTCATGGTTCACGTATTGCTGAAGCCTGGCTTGGGGAATTTTGAGCATTACTTTACTAGCATGTGAGATGAGTGCAATTGTGTGGTAGTTTGAGCATTCTTTGGCATTGCCTTTCTTTGGAATTGGAATGAAAACTGACCTTTTCCAGTAAGAGGTATAAATATTGGTAAAGGAAGAGTGAAGGTTTAATTATGGCTTCTCCCTAGAAAAACCTAAGAAAACTCATTAAATTAATATAAAAACCTTCAAATGATAGCCAGGTCCAAGAATAATATTTTTAAGAATCAACTTTTTCACATGGCATCAATACCTAGTTAGAATGTTGTTGTTGAGTCACTAAGTTGTGTCCGATTCTTTGCGACCCCATGGAAGCCTGTAGCATACCAGGCTTCCTCGTCCTTTATCTCCAAGAGTTGCTCAAATTTATGTCCAGTGAGTTGGTGATGTTATCTTACCATCTCATCCTCTGTTGCCCTCTTCTCATTTTGCCTTCAGTCTTTCCCAGCATCAGGGTCTTTTCCAATGAGATGGCTCTTTGCATCAGGTGGCCAAAGTATTGAGGCTTCAGCTTCAGCATCAGTCCTTCCAATGAATATTCAGGGTTGATTTCCTTTGGGATTGACTAGTTTGATCCCCTTGCAGTCCAAAGAGCTCTCAAGAGTCTTCTCCAGCACCACAGTTTGAAAGCATCAGTTCTTAGGGGCTCAGCCTTTTTTACGGTCTAAATCTCACATCAATACATGACTACTAGAAAAACCATAGCTTTGACTAGATGGACCTTTGTTGGCCATGTGATGTCTCTGCTTTTTAATACACTGTCTAGGTTTTTCATAGTTTTCTTTCCAAGGAGTAAGAGTCTCTTAATTTTATGGCTGCAGTCACCATTCGCAGTGATTTTGGAGCCCAAGAAGAAAGAAAATCTGTTACTGCTTCCACTTTTTCTCCATCTATTTGTCATGAAGTGATGGGACCAGATGCCATGATATTCACTATTTGAATGTTGAATTCAAAAAAGCCAACTTTTTCACTCTCCTCTTTCACCCTTAAGAGGCTTTTTAGCTCCTCTTCACTTCCTGCCACTAGAGTGGTATTGTCTACATATCTGAAGTTGCTGGTATTTTTCCTGGCAATCTTGATTCCAGCTTGTGAATCATCTAGTGCAGTATTTCACATGATGTACTCGGCATAGAAGTTAAATAAATAGGGTGATACATACAACCTTGTTGTACTCCTTTCCCAATTCTGAACCAGTTGTTCCACGCAAGGTTCTAATTGTTGCTTCTGATCCATATACAGGTTTCTCAGGAGATAGGCAAGGTGGTCTGGTAGTCTCATTTCTTTAAGAATTTTCCACAGTTTGCTGTGATCTACACAGTCAAAGGCTTTTGCGTAGTCAGTGAAGCAGAAGCAGATGTTTTTCTGGAATTCTTGTGCTTTCTCTGTGATCCAACAGATGTTGGCAATTTGATCTCTGGTTTCTCTGCCTTTTCTAAAACCAGCTTATACATCTGGAAATTCTCTGTTCATGCACTGCTGAAGCCTAGCTTGAAGATTTTGAGCATAACCTTACTAGAATATATCATGGGCAAAACCTTGATTAACAGCAGTAATTGCAACTTACTTTTTTTTTTTTTGATGTGGACTAGTTTTTAAAGTCTTTATTGAATTTGTTACCATATTGCTTCTGTTATGTTTTGGTTTTTTGGCCTTGAGGTATGTGGGATCTTAGCTTCCTGATCAGGAACCAAACCTGCACTCCCTGTGCTGGAAGGCAAAGTCTTAACCACTGGACTGTCAAGGAAGTCTTGACATCAACCCATTTTAAAAGTACCCTAGTATGGACTTGTTTCACTAGACACATGATCAAATTCATTTTATTACGAGGATTATGTTGCTTTTTTACATGTGACAGCCTTGTCTGCTTTAGGAAGAAAATGATATGTTGAAGAGGGTGCTTGCTCTTGGGCAGCTCCATGCTGACAGGGTAGGTGAGCTGGATCCTGAGCCAGATGACCTTTCCAGTTCATTCCTGGGGAGTTGGGCAGAGACTCTGGGAAATGTGGCATGAAGAACGGCCACGAGAGGAGGATGGAGAGGAACTGTGGAGGCTGCACTCAGTGGGACCCTTCCAAAAGTTTAAACCAAGAGGCCCTGCCATCTTGGGGTGTGCTGGAAGGAGGGGTAGATACTTCTTGGGGTGTGCTGGAAGGAAGGGGCAGATACTTCTTGGGGTGTGCTGGAAGGAGGGGCAGATACTTCTTGGGGTGTGCTGGAAGGAGGGGCAGATAACTGTCACACCTCCCCTCCTCTTACAAGGTACAGCCCTGATCTGTTGTGCTGGTGTCTTCTTCTGCTCCACTTCCTTCCCTAAATCACTCTGTGCCCTGAGGGGAAGGTTGACTTGCATAGTTGCAACAGGACCCCTTGTCCTCTGGCCTCTGATGGGGTTCAGCAATGGGTGGACACTTGAGGGAGTGGGAGGAAATGCCTGCTCCATGCAGTAGTGCCCTTGGCTTCTGGAAACCACCTCACCACTTTGTGCCAAGGGGTGTTAACAGTCTTGTGAAACAGCTCGTGCCCTGTATTCCTCCTGTGGTTTCTTACATACTGCTCACACCTTTGTAAATAGTTCCTTTATGAAGCCTTCCTCAAATTATCCTGATTTGGGTGGGCTACCTGTTTTCCTGCTGGGTCTTGACCAACATGAATGCCTCCATGCTGCTGCTGCTGCTGCTAAGTCACTTCAGTTGTGTCCGACTCTGTGTGACCCCACAGACAGCAGCCCACCAGGCTCCCCTGTCCCTGGGATTCTCCAAGCAAGAACACTGGAGTGGGTTCCTCCCTAAAACTGTGGCTCACATCTCCAGTTGAGGTCAGTGGGAGATCGTCCAGGGAAGACAGCCCTCAGGAGGGGGACCTGGAGAGGTTCTGGCCGAGATGAGGCTTCTACCTGTGAACCATCAGGCATGGAAGTGTCAATCAGCAGGCAACATCCCCAGTATGAAACCAAGGTCCTGAGCAAGCACAAGGAGAAAGGACCCTGACCCAATTGGATGCAGAGACGGTTCTAGAAAGATTCCACTCTCACTAGTAGGGGCAGGGGGCAGATGGTGCACTGAGGGTGACTTTTTCCTATGTATATTTCCAGGTTTTGGGGGAACACACAAAGTTATTTTTCACAATAAGAAAACAATAAATTTCATTTAGGAAAAATGAAAGAGTGGGTGGAGCTGGGGGCAGGGGTGTTAGAAAGCTTCCCCATGTGAAGGCTCCTGCCTTACCCTTGCCTTACCCTTACCGGCCTCACTTCCTGAGAACCTAACCTGACCTTGGACTTGGTATATACCCTCTCTGTGCACCCTTTTGCTGTGGGCCAGTGAGAGAAGCAGGTGGAGGGCGCTGTGCAGACTGTCACACAAAGGGCAGGAGGGCTGTGTCCATTACTTTTATGATCCCTGTTGCTCCTTGGACCTGTCAGACCCCACCCAGGTGCCTGCCTTGTCAGTCTGATCTGACACTGAACCTAGTTCACTCGAGCCACCCAGTGTCCACCTTCATGGAGTGCTCCTGCATGGCTGGCTCCATCCCCGAGGAGCACAAATCCTGCCCAGCTGCCTGGTGCCAGGGAAAGCCCAGACCTGGCCTCTGCCTTGGCTCTGACCTGACTTGCTGTGTGACCCTAGGCTTATATTGCTTTCCGGGCCCACTGCCCTCTGTGTACAAAATTAAAGTCTGCTGGACTGGGGAAAGGAATTTCCCTAGGAATGATTCTGCAGCTTTCCCTTTCCCTCATCTGGCAAATCTCACAATGCAGCTGGGAGAAAGGGAGAGAGGACCAGGGCCTCTGGTCCCTTTGAGAAATACAGTGCCCTCTGTGGGAATGTGTGGGTTTGACTTCCACCAGCCAGGGTTAAAGGAAAACCATTCAACCAAAGAAAGAAAATAAAATGTCTTCTGCAGATTTTGTGTGAAGGCCATCAGTGTTGCTGGCGGGTTTAACTTTCTTCCCAAGGTGCAGCTGAAACAGACTCAGGCTGAACCCTGAAGGAAGGGGCAAGTTCCAGGGAAAGCTGGCACCCAGCCTGGCTCAATTAATGTTTCCTCAGTTGAGTCCAGGATGTTCACAGGACAGAGGAAGGGAGCATGAGATAACGAGATCAGTGGGTGACCTTGAAGGTCTCTCCAGTCACTGAAGTTGGGTGGCCACTATGCCTGGGAACTATCCCAGGCAGTATAGCTGGGAGGGCAAGGCCAACAGCTCTGGGTGCCATTCCAGCCTGGCAGCCTAGGCTCCAAACCTGACCTGCCTTATGCTTCCCCTCACCACCCGTTCCCAAGTCATTAACTCCACTGTACTACCCCTGGGACAGACTCAGTGCTAATGAAGCCCTGCACAGTCTTCTCTCTGCTCCTTATTAGATTTTCTCTCCTACTCTTCACACTTCTCACGACACACTGCCTTGTTCAACTAGGTGACCTACATCTGTTCTGTATAGGCTAACCACAGCTGAGGGCAAGACCACTCACCTCTTGGTTGACAAACTTTCTTACTAGAAATGAATGTTCCAGAGTTTGTATTGAAGACAACCTAATGTCTGTGACTAATGCCACTAGTGACATCATGACAAGCTCACAGAATCTGAGATGTGAGCCTTGCATATGTTTGTGGCAAAAAGACCATCCCTTCCAACCACCCTGTTCTTGAGCAAACATTTAGTCTAGGCTGGAGGAAGTGAACAGGCCTTTGCATTGGATATGGGATGGAAGTTTTAAAATAACCAGGTCAGAGGCCTGAGGAATGAAGTAGGGCTGTTTAAGTAACTGGAGGAAAGCATTAAAGTTATGAAATCAGACAGTTGCTGTTATGGGGTTTCACTACCTTGTTAGTAAACTAGCTGCAGTTCATGGGATCACAACGAGTTGGATACGACTTAGCAAGTGAACAATCACCTAGTTAGAAACACCTATCACAGCTGGAGGTAGTTAAACAAAATTTTTCATATCTATACTCTGACAAGTTAAGACTGCCAAAAACTGACTTCATCTTAAGGTGAACACTGTTGGCAGCCTTGGCTGACTTACTCTTGCCCTCCTGCACCTCAAATTGGTTGGGGCAGCAGTGTGTTGCCCCTGACTAGCCAACCAACTACGGCCATCCTGCTCCCCTCAGCCAACTGTCTCGTGTTGGCCAACACTACCCAGTCCTGGGCAAGGAGATACCCGGGACAACTGTTGACGGATTTCTGAGAATCATTTTTTTTATTCATAAGATATGATGGCAGCAAAGAAGGTACCATGACTCTAGTGCCCTTTCTTCTTCCTCAGAAAGCTGTGCTTGAAGCTGGGCTTGTCGCCACCACCAGGAGACCATGATGGAACTGTGATCTCTTTACCATGGACATCCAACGAGGAATTGGTGGCATGAATGACACATATTTGCTGTCCCTGGTTTACAGTAAATGATGACTTACGAGAGACCAACAATTTAGAGTCACCCTGTGACAATCGAGCCTTAAGCCTGGATCCTCTGTTTTGGAGCCCTTGGGAAGACCCCTGACAGAGCTGGTTGTGGAGTGAGGATTCCAGGAGGTAAGAAGAATCTTTCCCAAGTTCGCCTGCTTCTTTTTGCCCTGATTAAAAATGTTTACACTCATCACAGTCTCTCCTCTTCATTGCCATTTTTGCTCTGAAGATGATTTACTTTATTACCAGTCACTTTGGATAACTCCCTTGTTTAACAGGTCTCTCGTACAAAGCACCCTGTTGGCTGTCCCTGGGCTCTGGTGGCTGATGGTTTCACAGTTCCAGGTGCGCACCTGGCCTGAGTGGGAGGCACTGTTGTGTGCTCTCAGACTGAAACGGTCTGGGGACTAACGGCCAGTTAGAGAGACGTATACTCCCCAGAGGACACATCTAGCAGCAGCCTTCTTCTAGGAACTGAGTCATTTCCTGTGAGAAATCCATTCTGTCGGTTTAAGTGGGGCTGAAGCTCCCCTGACTTTCCACCTCTGCCAGAGGTGGGCATGTGATCCAGGCCAGGCCTATGACCCCCTTAGGGTCCACTCCTGCCCAATTACTTCCTGTAGGCCGGACAGGAGGTTATTTCCTCTGTTTTCCTAATGTCTTATTAGTTTCATTACCCATGGCCTTATGGGAGCCTCTGAACCTTTCTCTGGAGTCCACTTTTCATGCAGTTATCTCACCTGCTAAGTTGCCCACCTCCTGCAGAACTGCTCCCTCTGGACTTTCAGGTCCTCCCTGCCTCTAATCCCTGGAAGAATTACAGAAGGGCAGGGCCCAAATTTCTCTCTTTCGCCTGTGCCCCGTCTCCTGCAGAGCCTCTACTAGCCGGATACCTTTGGGCAGAGCCAACCAGCAGGAGCTCTGTCCTGCTCTGAGGCGGGGCAGCCACTGACAGTCGGTCCCCAAGGCAGCCTGGCTGTGCTCACCACAGCCACTGGCTAGTGAGGAGTGCCATCTCCCGAACTGACTGGACCTGGGCTTGTTTCGCCTGTGACTACCTATGGTCAGAGTTCTCAAGACTGTGATTCTGTCCTTGGGGCAGGACCAACCTTTAGATCTTTTCCTCCCTTGATATTCCCCGCTCCATCAAACCCAAGCACCTCTCTCATTTCTCATTTCCTTCCCAGACCAAAAACTTCTACTGCTTTTTTAAGAAATTTAGTCATTCCTGGCTATTGCCCTATCCTGATGAGAAAGGGCCTCTGCAGTAGACTGTATCATCGTTCAAAATACTCATGGTCTGCCCCAGCTTCTTCCCTTCTTCCCCTCAACACACAGATACACACACATACACAAGAGGACGGTATGTTCTTTGCTACCTTTTGGAGTCAGGGGCGGCCACATGACTTGCTTGGATGTTAGCCGTAGGCAGAAATGATAGCGTCACTTCTGAGCAGAGACCTAACCACCAGTTGTGGTTTCCTTCATCTCCTTCTTCCCTTTCTGAGGACATTGCGTGGGTCCTGGAGTGAAGACAACAATGAGAAGAAGCACAGCAGACACGTGACGGGAGCAAGATGGAGGTTGGGGGCCTTAGCCTCAGCGGACTGACAGAACCTCTAGAGCCCTGATTAGCTGGCTCTCTATCTCCACAGTGCAAAGTTCTCTCTGTTCTAGTATATACCATAGGGCTGAAATATCGGGATGAACCAGTGGGGAGAAGAACTGCCTAACCTATTCCTGGTCTTGGAGTGCCTGAAGCTCTCTCAGTCCTGAAGAAGCTGGAGCTGAACCAGTGGGGGAGAAGAACTGCCTCATCTACTCCTGGTCTTAGAGTGCCTGAAGCTCTCTGTCCAGAAGAAGCCAGGGTCTTTGTCCTTGACCCTTCTACCAAGAACATGCCAGGGTCTGTTCTGACCAGCTCTGTCCCAGCTGCTCTGTTTTCCCACTTTTGAAGTAATCACACTCCCATAACTTCTTATTCAGAGCAAAGGACATGGCTCGCTGAAGAGTGATCAGTAGTTGCATTGTAAATGTGCACTTTGCTTAGAAATACACATAATCATATAAAATTATTTTATTAAAATAGAAAAGCTTTCCAGTATATTGCATTGAAGAGATTTATAGCAATTGCAACAAACATGCTACATTAGCACTGAGAAATTCTGAAAGCTTTAAGTGCCCACTTTTAAACAACATTTTGGTATAATAAGCATAACCCTATATCTTTCAGAGGGTACATATATATAACACTGAGAAAAACACGTCATGTAAATTCTAAGTTTAGGTGCATATAAACAAGAAGTATTACACTGAATAGCTTATTTAAAACTGTGAAACACATTCAAAGTATTCAATTTCTTAGACAACATGCAAACATTTTAATACTTAGATTGACACTTTTAAATATATAAACCACACTTCTTTATAAATCTGTATCAAAAAAGAAAAACAGAACACTTACCTACATTGTGCATATCACAAAAAACAAATTTATCTTCATGAACGGAAAGTACTGGGTTAACACACATGATTGTCATTTTACAAATATGGCTATTCACCTTCTTCATAATAAAATAGAAAAATCATGTATTATTTACATGAACTACTAATTGTTTCACTTTTTGGCAATTACATAAGTAGCAGCAATTGGTTTAAAGGTTAATGTTTAAAAACTCAACATTTAACTTGGATGATACCAAAAGATATACACCTGTTAATATAAAAATGCATAATACAAGATGCTTTGATGCAATATAACTTCTCCCTTTCACAGAAGTCACAGACACACTTTAAGAACCACTGAGACTATCACTTAGGTACAATATATCATGTGAGTGCCATTTACTTAGCCTGCTTTTGCTTACTTAACACATTAAATGGATTCTGAATTAGATTTCTATAAATTAAATTTGCCTGATGACTTATATGATAATTCCAAAGATGCCTGATCTTTTTTTCATACTCTAATAACAGTGGCTCTTGACTGTGACTCCTCACCTCTAGACAGAGTAAGGAATTATCTGTAAACAAACACACATGCACTAGGGGCACCTTAATACTGGAAGAACTCTGAAATGAAGTTTCTGTGATACGAAGTCCACAGTTAAAGTGAGCTGTCTTTCTAAAAAGTGATAATCTTATTTATCAATGATATATAATTTGTTTTGGGTGGAGGACCCATCTAACGAGCAAAATGTAAACTGTAAGGCAGTCAGTGATCCACCAGAAGGAAACATCCTCTTTTCCTTAGTATTTGGAAGAATATATTGTAACACTTGTAGAAACAAGGCAAAACCCTTACTAATACTGGTAATTAAGAAAAATACTGTATGGTGAACAGAGGTTAGAGGTGACAAGTGCTTTGCCTTGGCCACTATTCAACTACAAACCAGCAGTCCTATATGTTTTTTCCAAAGTAAGAAAACTAGATCAAGGACTATTTTGCAGTTTTCATGGGCATCAGTTGTGTCTCCAGACCCTGTGGAAGGTGAGGCCCAGGCTGAGGAGGAAGAGGCGGGAGTGATGGGGAGGCCGGGCCCTGGGGGCGGCTGAGGGTGTGCTGCTGGAGACCTGCACCTGGGAGATGACCAGGGCAGACAGAGGGACGTGGGCCGCCAGAGTGGGGCTGTCAGAGTTGATAAGAGATTCGATCTTCTCTGCTTCCTTATTGCAGGCCTCAATCTGGGAGAGGATAATCAGATCCTTTTAATATAAGTCACAGAACCCACGAGAAAGGTCAAGTCAGACAAATTCCACATATACCCCAACACATGGAACACACCTTCTCTTTATTCTTTTCTTAGCAAAGTAATATTCTAATAAAGTCTTAATTTATTACACAAATAATAACAGCATCAATGGAAATCAAATTTAAAAAGCCACGACCCACACAGCCGCTGCCCTTTCTTTCCCCACAATCCTGTTCACCCCTTCTTTTCACGCTTAAACACAGTCACAGGGATTGGCCTCTCCATGGCCACCTACACATCAGGAGGAGAGGAGAGCGTGGAGACAGAATGAGCTTCCTCACTGTGGCAGCTTAGAAACCACTGTATTCATTCCCATCACTGGGACCTCCCTATGTTGATGCTGACACTTGTGCCTCCTGAGTGAGGTTCACCTCTAGATTATGAGGAAGAAAACTCGGGGCCCATCAGATCAGTTCTGGTGGGGTCCTCCTCCCCAGTAGGAGCCCAGCCCTTGGGAGACAGGAGTCCACCTGGCCTTGTCACTGAGTGGCTGGCGTCTGTCCCTGCCCTCCCTGGGCCTCAACCGCCTCATCTGGAAGATGAGCAAGATACCTTTCCTGTCTGTACCTTCTGAGTCACAGCATCTGCACCTCACCCCCTCCCCCTCCCCTGCATTCTGTTGGAAGCCACTCCCCTGGAGCAGCTCTGTCCTCAGAGCTGCCCTGCTTTCCTCCCTTCTGCCCTCCCAATTCAACGTGACAGGATGGCTGCACGACCTCACCTGTAAAGCCTTTGGATAATGGTCCACAGGAATGATAAGGATCACAATTTCTGACTCAATGCTGAAGTACCCAAACACATCACACTGTGGGACAGACACGTGCATGCGGATCTTCTGAAGTATTTCCAGAACTGTGATTGGCTTTTTGTTTGTAACCTAGAAAGAGAAAACAATTCTATTATCTGAAAAAAGAATTCCTTACTACTGCCTAAGCTTCCTTGTTACCTTGCGTAAAACAAGAAGGCTCTTTTAATCCTAAGTGTGGGGCAGGGCCTTGCTGGATGAATTCTAAAAATCCACAGAACCCATTCCAGTAGGGTTTTTTCTGACTGCTGAGTTTTCTGGTTGACATAAACACTCTCACCAGGAGCACTTTTTAAGGGACAGTTCTGAGTTGGATGCCATGGGGAAATAATTAAAGCCTTTCTGTAAAAATACAGTTGTTTTCATTGAAATGGGTATAATTTTTTTTAGGTAGTGGCAGGTGTTGGTTGCTACACTTCTGCAACCTCATCTTCACAAGAGTAAGCAGCAAAAGTAACGGTACAAAAAAGGAAAAGGGGCAAAACCATCACGGGAGGATGGTCGATTCTGGACATACCCCCAGAGGAATAGGGACCACCTGAGGGCGGGTAACCTTGAAACTATCTGGGAGTCTACCAGCTGCTGGCTGCCTGGCTCTGGCTCCAGCCCTCACTCTGCTCACTATGCTGGCAGGAGACCTTTTTTAAGCAAGTGCAGGCTACCTGGTTGCAGAGCAAGGTCACTGCACAGCCAGGCTGTACAGGGAAGGAGCACAGTTCGGGGAGGCAGATGCCCTGAGCAGAAAGCCCAGTCCTCCTGGTTGGGAGCTACCGTACGGCCTTGGGCAAGATGTTCCTGTGCAAATTAGTTTCTTCATCTATGAAAGGGATGACACATTCTCTCTGTATGATTACTGACAAGTTTATTAATAAGGTTTCAATAGTACATGGCACATAAAGCAACTTACCTTAGCAATAGTATCCAGTTTTTCTTTGTCAAACAAAACTCTTAACATTCCAGCACATAATGGGCAACAAGCACCTATATAACAGAAACCATTCAGTTTGTGTTCATAATTAGAAATAAAGAAAATTCAAAATAGTTGGTGAAATTACCAGCCCTTCATTTTGTGCTGGGAAAGTTTCCTAAGTCCTTCCTGATGACTGCACTTTCAGATATGTTCCCTGATCAACCTGGAGTCTAATGATCTATACATTTACCAAAATCCTTCCTCCATTCCTGCTTTCCTCCTGTACCACTTCTCAGGCGGGGCAGCTATGGCTTCATACAGCACAGGGAGAGCTGGCCTTTCCAGAGACATGGGGCCTAGACCCTGCCCTACTCAGAACTCACTGTGTGATCCCAGGTAAGTGTTTCCTGTCAGCAAAACACAGGAGCAAGTGTTTCAGAGATTCCATGGGTGTTTGATTCAAACTGAATTTTAAAAGTTATTTAAACTGTTAAAAAAACAATAATAACATGTCAGACCATGGTCTCCAGGAGGAAAGAAGCTTTGTTCGCTAACTGCTGTGCCCCCAGCACCTAGACACCTGTCTAGGACATAGTAGATGCTCAAGAAACATTTGCTGAGTTTCCGGACAGAGGAATGAACTTGTTAGACTGCAGGTAATTTGTTCTGTGCAGACTTGGGATAAAGCCTCTTCTGCTACTGTTGCTTAACCGAAGAGTATGAAACTGAAAGGCAAGCTGTTTGAAAACTGTTACTGCTTATAATAGCCTGTTTGAAACAAGACTTCTTGATTATATGCAACCGAAACAATTCAATTAGACGCTAAGGCCAGTCTAAGACAACAACTATCTTGTTTTTCTCAATTTAAAATGTTTGTGTTCATCAAAAATACTTCAATTGTTCATTAACATCCAATTCTTTATTCATTAACTTTATAACAGGCAAACATTATGCCTTTCAACTAACAACCATAATTCAAGCAGTTAAATACTGCTGTTTATCTATTGGTGCTTGAGGTAAGACTGAAATAAGTTTTCCATATTGTTTTAAAACCACTAGACCAGATGATGTCTAAGATAGATTCACTACTTTTTAAGGTCGGCCCAGAGAAATGCATCCAATCAGCATTAGGTGGAGTCAAGACTTTCTGAGAAGTTTAAACACACTTAAGTCAGCTTTATTCTTAGTGACTCACTCTCTGAAGACAGATAAGCAAATCCTCCCAATCCCGCCCCTGCCCAACCCCCAGCACTGCCAGCCTACCAGGTGGGATGATGGGTTTGCACTCAGTCGCTGAGAGTGAAGGACACTTCACAGCAGCACACTCAGCCACAGAACTGTACTCGGAGAGGACCCCGACAGCCTGGCAGGGCCCATAGTAATCGACGGCCACCCGGTCCGAGTAGGCAGCACACACGCTGCTGTAGGTCTCCCCGTTATGCCCACAGATGAGCTCCGGGGCCCTGCAAAAAGGCTTAGGGCAAGAAAGCATACTTAGCTGTAAACTTCTATGGGGCACTTCCTAACCAAGAATAAGTCTCCCTACTTTCAAGAAGGAGAAAAGTCAGTATAAATTCTTGAACACTGAAAAGGCTGCTAAACAGGGCGTGGGGTTAGGGGCAACAGGACCATCCCAAGACTGACTGAAAAGACTACTTTTTTCAGCCTCTCAGGGACCTGGGTGTTCATTCTCTGAGAACTGATATGAGATAAAAAGCCTCCCTTCCTCCCGACTTCCATTATTCCAGAAGAGCCTGTGAGAAGAAAACAAGACCAGTTCAGATCAGTTCAGTCACTTAGTCGTGTCTGACTCTTTGCGACCCCATGAATTGCAGCACACCAGGCCTCCCTATTCATTACCATCTCTCGGAGTTCACTCAGCCTCTCAGGGACCTGGGTGTTCATTCTCTGAGAACTGATATGAGATAAAAAGCCTCCCTTCCTCCCGACTTCCATTATTCCAGAAGAGCCTGTTAGAAGAAAACAAGACCAATCTTGATGCAAATTCAGAGGCCTTATCATTTCACACTGCTTCATGGGGTTGCAGAGTCAGACTTAGTGACTGAACAACAATAGGATAGAGAGGGAAGAGAGGAGAGATGAGGAGAGCAGACGGACTCTGCATCCATGAAGAACATGTAAGAGAAAACCTGAAGCCAGGAAGAGGGACCAACAAGAGGGAATTCAGAGTAAAGGTATCAGTGCACTTAGAACATAAGCTCTGAGGGGAAACAAGCCCAGGGAGATGAGCTGAAGGGACTTTCCTTCAGTGAAAACCAGGAAACGAGAAGCCAGCATGTCAGGTGTCAGTCAGCCGGCTGTGGGCAGGAACTGCTGGTCCAAGGCTGGGCTTCCTCCAGGCAGACGGCCCAGCACACAGATCACTGGTGTGTCAGTGGGGCTGTCCTCCGGGTTATTTTTTGACATGAATACCAATTTCACAACCCTCAAAGACTAAAGTAAATTGATGTAAGACATTAAGTTTTAAAATAAAATAAATTATATATATTAGGTAGGAAGGGGTGGGAAGTGAGAGGGAAGTTCAAGAGACAGGACATATGTATACCCATGGTTGATTCATGTCGATGTATGGTAGAAACCAATACAACAGTGTAAAGCAATTATCATTCAATTAAAAATAAATACAGAAAGAATTATATAAGTTAAAGCCTAATTTTGTAAATTATACTAAGTAAATATAAAATTCTAAAAAAATCTAAAAAATATGTAAAAAAAAAAAAGACATTAAGTTTTAGAGAAGTTTTCAGTCAGTTTTCAGGACCTTGGGTGGACCTTCAGTGGAAAGAGTGGGGGAAAAGTTCTTTTCTTGGTTGTTTTCCCTCACATTCTTCTTGGGCTGTTTTCTTTCTTTTTTATTAGTTTTGTTTGTGTGGTTTTCTAACGAAACAGTTCTGGGCCCACAGAACTAGGGGAAGTGAAGATGCTGCTGACTCATGCCAGGGGTGCAAGGCTTTAAATTCTTTTCTAGTGGTTGGTGTCAAGAAGCCTCTCTTTCTGCTCTGTACACTAGAGGTACAAAGGGTCATGAGCAAGGGGGCCCGCCAGTGTTGGGAGGAAAAGCCAGCCTCAGATGGTTCATTTTTGATAGAGGACTGAGCGCTCCAGACTTGATGGGATTCACAGATGACCCTCAGTGGGGGTCTCACTGCTGATTCCCATGTGAAAGATCATAAGCTGATTTCATGCTCAGTGTACTTGGGCTTGTCAGGCCAACAGTAGTACCTGGCACGGGCCTTTGTATAAGAGGCTTTTCCCTCTCTGGTACAAAGTGCAGAGACTGCTGTGCTCCATGTGGTTTGTATCACAAACAGGATCTCGGACCTGGTCACAGGTGAGCTGTCTTGGCAAACACTCATATTGGCTACATCCAAATTTATCAAATGTCGTCAGGCAGACTTGTGGTTTGGGTATGCATCTGAAAAACACAAATGCAGCACCATGAGTCAATGTTTTAAGAGACTATAGTGGGGCTGGTAGACAGTGGTGGGGCACGGGAGGCTGAAGAGAAAGAGAGCAATCAGAAACAGTCCCTGTGCCTGAGAGCTTATGGAGACTGGGGAGTCGAGCATGCATGTAAAGCAGGCCCTCAGGTAGAAAACCACATGCCAAATGCTCATGAGAATGAGTCATTCTGAATGGGGAGCCTGGAGAAAGCTCCTGGAGGAGGTGGCGCCCCTAGGATGAAGGCCTGTCAGTCAGAGGGAGTAGCAGAACAAGCGTGTAATGCCCCAGACCCTGTGGTGCTAGGGGAGAGGGCAGGGGGCCCTGAGGGCAGAAGCGAAGGGTGCTCGGGGTGGAAGGGGCATGATACAAGACCACCAGACAGGTCAGGGTCCAATGCTGGAGGCGTTCTTATCAATAATAAATGAAGCATTTTTCAGGGACTTAATCATCAGCTTGGCTAATATGAGTCTATCTTAAGAGAAAACTTCACAGCATATGCTGAAAATTTCAGGCTTCTGTGTTTATAAGGCTGAGGACCTGATGCTGGCTGGTTGTGAATCACTGAGAGAATGCCACCCCATGAAGCTGGGTTTTCCTAGTAATACCCGGACCTGGCTTTGTTCTCAATCTCTGAACTTCTTCAGAGGGGTTAGGGAGGATGGTTCTTTTCTTCTTTAGACTTTTTTGCCTCTCTCATTTCTATAAAGGGTATTTATAATTTTCTATAAGAAGACAGGACCTAAGAAAATGTTTAACTTTTACTGGGTATTTAAAATAATAGGATACACAAATATTCATCTATAACATAAAAAGAGAAGACTATATTAGCTAATATCATATAATTTCAAAGGAAATTACTTCTTTTTACACGAAATTACCACCACCACCATCACCACTACTACCTATGGCTACCTTTTCTGATGAGATTTAAAATTAGTATGTATGTAAAGACAAATTAAGAAAACAACCCAATTTATAAGCACAAATAACTAAGGAAAACTATAAGACACTGATAAAATAAACTGAAGATAAGACAAACAGGTGGAAGGATATATTATGCTCATGGATTAGAAGAACTATTGTTAAAAATGACAGTTACCTGAGGTCCAATGCACTCCCTATCAAATACAATAGCATTTTTCATAGAACTAGAACAAATAATTATAAAATTTGTATGGAAACACAAAGTTCCTGAATAGCCAAAACAATCTTGAGAAAGAAGAACAGAGCCCTCCCTGATTTCAAACTATACTACATAGCTATAGCCATCAAACCATATGGTACTAGCACAAAAACAGACACACAGATCAATGAACAAAACAGCGAGTCCAGAAATAAACCCACATTTATATGGGCAATTAATCTATGACAAAGGAGGCAAGAATATACAATGGGTAAGAGATAGTTGTTCAATAAATTGTGTTGGGAAAACTGGACAACTACATGTAAAAGAATCAAACTGGACCACTTTCTCACACCATACACAAATATACATTTAAAATGGATTGATGACTTAAATGTAAAACCTGAAACCATAACACTTCTAGAAGAAAACAGGCAGTATGCTCCCTGACATTAGTCTTAGTAATATTTTTTAGGTATGTCTCCTCAGGCAAGGGAAACAAGAGCAAATATAAACAAACATTGACTACATCAAACTAAAAAGCTTTTGCACAGCAGAGAAAACCATCAACAAAATGAAAAGGCTACCTACTGAATGGGAGAACATATTTGTAAAAGATACATGTGATAAGGGGTTAATATCCTAAATATCCAAAGAACTCAAAGAACTCAACATCAAAACAAACAAGCAAACAAACAAACAAACCCCTAACCCTAAACAACCCAATCAAACAATGGGCAGAGGATGTGAAGAGACATTTTCCCAAAGACATACAGATGGCTAAAAGGCACAGGAGAAGATGCTCAACATCCTTAGTAACCAGGGAAATGCAAATCAGAATCACAAGAGATATCACCCCATACCTGTCAGAATGACTATTATCCAAAAGACAACAAATAAGCCTTGATGACGATGTGGTGAAAAGGAAACCCTTCTGTGTGCATGTGATGTATGCCACCCATGTGCACACACAGGATGGAATATTACTCAGTTATAGAAAAGAATGAAATCTTGTTACAACATGGATGGACCTAGAGAGTGCTATGCTAAAGTGAAATAAGACAGAAAGAGAAAGACAGATTGCAGTTATATGTGGACTATAAAAAATGAAAGGAACAAACATAGTAAAGAAATGTATCTATGTGTATCTGTATCTATGTGTAGATACGGAGAACAAACAGGTGATTGCCAGAGGGGAGGAGAGTGGGGAGAGGACAGAAATTGGTGTGGAAGACCAAGGCGTACAAAATTCCAGTTGCACAATAAATGAATCATAGGTATGAAATGTACAGTATGGAGAATAGAGTTGATAATTATGTAATATCCTTATATGGTCAAAGATAGTAACTAAACTTACTTCAAAATGTATAGAAATACTGAATCACTATGTTTATACCAGGAACTAACACAGAGTTGTAGGTCAATTATACTTTAAAACAGACAAACTCATAGGAAAAGATCAGATATGTGGTTGCCAGAGACAAAGGGTGAGGGGAGGGAGACTTAGATGAAGGTAGTCAGAACCAGACATGGAACAACAGACCGGCTCCAAATTAGGAAAGGGGTACGTTAAGGCTGTATATTGTCACCCTGTGTATTTAACTTAAATGCAGAGTACATCATGCGAAATGCCAGATTGTATGAACCACAAGCTGGAATCAAGACTGCGGGGAGAGATACCAATAACCTTGGATATACAGATGAAATGACCCTTAGGGAAGAAAGTAAAGAGAAACTGAAGAGCCTCTTGATGAAAGTGAAAGAGGAGTGGAAAAAGTTGGCTTAAAACTCAATATTCAGAAAACAAAGATCATGGCAACTGGTCCCATCACTTCATGGCAAATAGATGGGGAAACAATGGAAACAGTGAGAGACTTTATTTTGTTGGCTCTAAAATCACTGCAGATGGTGACTGCAGCCATGAAATTAAAAGACACTTGCTCCTTGGAAGAAAGGCTATGACCAACCACAGCATATTAAGATGAGACATTACTTTGCCAACAAAAGTCCATCTAGTCAAAGCTATGGTTTTTCCAGTAGTCATGTATGGATGTGGGATTTGGACCATAAAGAAAGCTAAGTGCTGAAGAATTGATGTTTTTGAACTGTGGTGTTGGAGGAGACTCTTGAGAGTCCCTTGGACTGCAAGGAGATCCAACTAGTCAATTCTAAAGAAAATCAGTCCTTAATATTCATTGAAAGAACTGATGTGATGAAATGACTCATTGGAAAAGACCCTGATGCTGGGAAAGATTGAAGACAGGAGAAGAAGGGGACAACAGAAGATGAGATGGTTGCATGGCATCACCAACTCAATGGACATGAGTTTGAGAAAGCTCTGGGAGTTGGTGATGAATGGACAGGGAAGCCTGGCGAGCTGGCAGTCCATGGACAAGACTGAATGACTGAACTGAACTGAGTCAAAAGATAACAAACTTCTAGTTACAACATAGTGATGTAATGTACAACATGATAAATATAATTAACACTGCTGAGAGTTATATATGGAAGTTATTAAGAGACGAAATCCCAAGAGCTCTTAGCACCAAGAAGAAATTTTTTTTCAAATTCTTCAAGATGACAGATGTTCACTAAACTTACTGTGGTAGTTATTTCATGATGCATGTAAATCAAATCATTGTGCTGTATACCTTAAACTTATACAGGGTTACATGTCAAGTCTATCTCAATAAAACTAGAAGAAAGAAATTGGAATGCATTAAGTTATAATTTTATAGAAATTTAAGACATTTGAAGAGAAATGAAAAAGATTAGAACTTCACTATCTATTAACATGAAGGAATGAGGACAAAGATTATCACGAGAAATTTGGTAATTTGGGAAAGAAAAACATTACTAATTTGAATACAGAGAAATAAGTGGATCAATAGGAAAGGCTGAGAATCAGGGAGGGGGCAACAAATTACAATAAACACTATCAAGGCAGGGACTTGGTCTTGTTGACTACTGTGTCTTAGTGTTTAGAAAGATCAGTACAACAGGAGATACTTGATGAATGAATATGACTTCATTTATTTTCAAATTTCTATTTTCTAAACAACTATTTTTTGAACAGATAATACAAGCCCATGGAGAAAATGAAAAGACAAAATTGTATATAATGAAAAGTAAGTCTCTTGCCTATTCTTTGTATCCCTTCCCTGGAGGTAATCACTTATTACCAACTTCTTGTTTATTCTTCCAGAGTTATTTTATATAAGAACAAGCATTTATACGTGCTGATTCAAAGAGCATGTGCACTTAAAATTTTGATATGCTTGGCCAAACTGACCTCTATAGAGGAGGTGGTTACCAATCTTTGCCCCAATCCTCTCTTGTATGGGAGTGCCTATTTCCCTATATTTTGTTATCAAACTTTTTTATCTTTACCAATCTGGTAGATGGAAAATGGTAAACAACTGTAGTTTTAATTTATATTTCCCTTACTATGAGAGAAGTTAAGCATTGTGGTAGATTGGCTAGAGCTCATTCATCAAATTCATTTAATTTTCTTCCTGGGCATACATCTAGATTATATTTCCCAGTCTCCCTGGAAGTGTTGGCCAAATGAATAAGTTCTAGCCACAGAAGCTAGAACTAGAGATGCTAGAAGTAGAGATGAATTTTAACTTGGCCTATAAAAGCTTTTCAGGAGCAACCTCCATCATCTCCCTTCTCTTATTTGCCTGACAGAGGAGGACTAGAGGCTGTAGGAGCTGGCTGAGTTGCTGGATGGAAAGAGCCTAAGTTTCTAAATCACATGTGGAAAGCTACCTGCTGACCACCCAAATGGACTGTATTTGAACTTCCACTATGTAGAAGTACTGATATTTGGGGGTTTGTATACAGTAGCTAGAGTTACTCCCCCCAACTAATAAAAGCATCTTTTTAAGTGTTTAAGAAGCATTTGTATTTATTTTCCTATGTTTATGTCCTTGGTCCATTTTCCACTGGTTATAGATCTTTGCCTATTTTTATTAATATATTAAGTTGTTCATCTTTTTCATATTGATTTGTAGGGGTTCTTTATGTTATCGGAGATTGTACTGAAATCCCTTTCTCTTAAGATTTCTCTTAGTTTTTCATTTGTTACCATGCAGAAAAACTTCATTTTCATGTAGTTATATTTTTCAAACTGTTCTTTTATATTGATTTTGTATTATACCCAGCGAGGCCTTCCCATTTTTGTGGTTTTATTATAAAAGCAAATCAATCTTATTCAGAAAGGTTACCAAATAGAAGGAAGCAAACAGATAAACAGATACTAAAACAACTCTCAATTCTACATCCCGACACAACTATATTATCCTTTTGATTTATTTCTTTATCAAGTTTTCTTATGTATAACACTCTATCTTCTTTGCAGAACAACTCTTTGGGCTTAGTTTTCATGATGTAAACTTTGCTAGACAGGGACCAATTCTCTTTGGTAAAAGAGAATTTAAATTTGTTAAGTTTAACACAAGAGAAAATTTTTCTTTCTTTCCCTTCATACTGCACCAAGCTTTCTGGGATGGAGAAGCAATTGCTTATTCTCCACAAAACCTTCAAAAGGCAAGGACTGTGGTGCTGGGACGTGTCTTACTCAGCTCTCTGAGGCAGTCAGTGAAAACTTCAATTCCAGAAGCTTGAAACCTAAGAGAATCAGCAGTACCCTTCACCTACGACCATCACAAGCAGAAATCCATCATTAAGGTGACATCAACTGCACTCTGAGCTCCTGAGGAAGCAACAGAGAGAGGAGTCCCTAAACAAATAACTTCATAAAATACTGAAAGTGCACTTCCAGAGATTTCTCATGTTCGATCTATACAGTGGAGGCAGGTTTTAAGTAGACTATTTTCTATTACTACCAGGCATCAGTAGCTAATAATAAGAATGCATCCATTTCTCTTGTCTTAGCTGCTGCTTCTCCTTGCCTCACACTTTGTTTCTGTCTTACAGAACTGGTCTAGCTTCTGGCATACACCATGCTCTCTCATTAGCAGCCAAGAGATTTGCTATGGTTACTCGCTCTGCCTTCATGAACACCACTTTTCCTCTACCATAAACCTTGCTGGCAGTCTCCTCCTCATTTTCCCAGCTAACTACCACATGTTCTAGAGGCTTTCCCAGGTTCCTCCAGGCTGTGTCAACTGCTTGACCTCTGGGCCCCCAATCACAGCATATCACCAAGCAGCTTTACCTGGATCTTTCCCTCGAGACTCTAACTTTTCAGGGGAGAGAGTATCTTAATTCATCTTTGTATTTTTACTGTCTGGTATAGAGAAACCTTCAGTTGAAAAAGACAAGGAGGCATTTGACTTACCTTTGGTTTTTTGGGCAGGGATTAGGAGTACATGGATCCTTTGAGATGCATGATCCAAACTCAAACTGATGGTCCTGGAGGCCCACACAGCGAGCAATGCAGGCGCTGGGGTAAGTGCGTCCATTCTGCCCACAAACGGGGACAAACTGATCTGCACAGTTGCAGGGCAGACCTGGAGGGGGAGAGCACCTCAGCGATTGCTCTTGTATGTCCACTTCCTCTGTTTTCTAATTAAGGTAAACCACTGACAAGCAGCCAGAGGTCTCAGGTTAAAACAGAATTTAACATTAGGTCAGGGGGGTTGGGGGAGGAGGGAGAACTGTATGGAAGGGGGGATATCCTCTCATCTCTGTTTTTAAAGGTGGGAAGGTTCTGAAAAGCCATTTGTCTGCACAACGACTTTCCTTTGTTCCATTTATTGCCTGCTAACTGAGGGCTTCCAGATCTTGATCGCAGGGGTAGAGATCCTTGCAAACTAAACTATGGGTAGGAAAGGTAAAGAACATTTCTCCCAATCTCATATATAGAATCTGGAATTTAGATGTTTGATTCTGGTTTAGGGGATTTTCAGAATGTTCAAGGATAATACCAAAAAACAAGACAAAGAATGAAGGTTGTAAATGCCTCACACAGGTTCTTTCTACCTCCTTAGGGAGGTGGGAAGAACAAGAAGTTAGTAACTTGGGAAGTTATTGTAACTTAAAACTTAAGAATTTTTATGAACATCTCTTTCTGAGTCCTGTGTGGACTGGGGCCCTATCTGAGTCCCCCCAAATGCGTACACTTTGTGGCCAGTAAAATCTCCTTAGAGTCTGCTAGCTAAATAGTCTTTTTTTTCGTCTGTGCTGCATGCCTTATCCTCGACCAGGGATAGAACCCAGGCCCTCAACAGTGAAAGTGTGGAGTCCTAACCACTGGACTACCAGGGAAATCCCATTAAATAGTCATTAACGTAACTTATCCCAGGACATGAGGGGCTACACACTACAGGGAAAGAGGGTCCCGCTAGTTGTAAACTTCAACTTCTAAAAACATTGTGATGTAAGTAAAAGTCTTCCTTGTGAATTGTCCTCATCAGAGCACAGCAGATAAAGGATAAAAATAAAGGACAACAACAAGACAATAAAGTAGCAAACCCTGGTTCTCATTAGGGTGGAGAGAGGATGGGCTGGAGCTGGTTCTGCCTCTGCTGCCCCATCAGTCTGCGTTCACTTCTTGTTTCTGATCTCCCTTTTATTTCCAATGTGCTGGAGATACAAGGTTGGTAAACCCTATTCTGTTCTCTTCCTACCCTAGTCCACATGTAATACCAACTCAGAGTCAAGCTGCTGCTGCAACAGCAAGAAATGGTTTAAGGGCAACTACCTAACTCCTCTTTGCCCAGAACCAGATTTGGGAAAAAAGTAGATACTAGTGAATACTGGCAACTGTGCTCTTGCTATTGACAACTGGAGTTTCTACTCAAGAAAAGAGCATCTCATCTCACTAACCTGTCACTTACTGTGGCTGATTGAGCATAATACCAGAAGCATAAAGCCTAGGAAAGTCAAGAAAGTAATATTCTTGATTGACTGTTCATAAAAATTAAGTTTCAAAATTACAATAATTTCCCAAGTTACTTCCCTGTTTTCCCCCCTCCCTAAGGAGCTACGAATGGAAGGAATCTATGTAAGGTGTTTACAACCTTTGTCTTTGTCTTGCTATTGTTATCAGTTCAGTTCAGTTGCTCANATGGAGAAGCAATTGCTTATTCTCCACAAAACCTTCAAAAGGCAAGGACTGTGGTGCTGGGACGTGTCTTACTCAGCTCTCTGAGGCAGTCAGTGAAAACTTCAATTCCAGAAGCTTGAAACCTAAGAGAATCAGCAGTACCCTTCACCTACGACCATCACAAGCAGAAATCCATCATTAAGGTGACATCAACTGCACTCTGAGCTCCTGAGGAAGCAACAGAGAGAGGAGTCCCTAAACAAATAACTTCATAAAATACTGAAAGTGCACTTCCAGAGATTTCTCATGTTCGATCTATACAGTGGAGGCAGGTTTTAAGTAGACTATTTTCTATTACTACCAGGCATCAGTAGCTAATAATAAGAATGCATCCATTTCTCTTGTCTTAGCTGCTGCTTCTCCTTGCCTCACACTTTGTTTCTGTCTTACAGAACTGGTCTAGCTTCTGGCATACACCATGCTCTCTCATTAGCAGCCAAGAGATTTGCTATGGTTACTCGCTCTGCCTTCATGAACACCACTTTTCCTCTACCATAAACCTTGCTGGCAGTCTCCTCCTCATTTTCCCAGCTAACTACCACATGTTCTAGAGGCTTTCCCAGGTTCCTCCAGGCTGTGTCAACTGCTTGACCTCTGGGCCCCCAATCACAGCATATCACCAAGCAGCTTTACCTGGATCTTTCCCTCGAGACTCTAACTTTTCAGGGGAGAGAGTATCTTAATTCATCTTTGTATTTTTACTGTCTGGTATAGAGAAACCTTCAGTTGAAAAAGACAAGGAGGCATTTGACTTACCTTTGGTTTTTTGGGCAGGGATTAGGAGTACATGGATCCTTTGAGATGCATGATCCAAACTCAAACTGATGGTCCTGGAGGCCCACACAGCGAGCAATGCAGGCGCTGGGGTAAGTGCGTCCATTCTGCCCACAAACGGGGACAAACTGATCTGCACAGTTGCAGGGCAGACCTGGAGGGGGAGAGCACCTCAGCGATTGCTCTTGTATGTCCACTTCCTCTGTTTTCTAATTAAGGTAAACCACTGACAAGCAGCCAGAGGTCTCAGGTTAAAACAGAATTTAACATTAGGTCAGGGGGGTTGGGGGAGGAGGGGGAGCTGTATGGAAGGGGGGATATCCTCCCATCTCTGTTTTTAAAGGTGGCAAGGTTCTGAAAAGCCATTTGTCTGCACAACAACTTTCCTTTGTTCCATTTATTGCCTGCTAACTGAGGGCTTCCAGATCTTGATCGCAGGGGTAGAGATCCTTGCAAACTAAACTATGGGTAGGAAAGGTAAAGAACATTTCTCCCAATCTCATATATAGAATCTGGAATTTAGATGTTTGATTCTGGTTTAGGGGATTTTCAGAATGTTCAAGGATAATACCAAAAAACAAGACAAAGAATGAAGGTTGTAAATGCCTCACACAGGTTCTTTCTACCTCCTTAGGGAGGTGGGAAGAACAAGAAGTTAGTAACTTGGGAAGTTATTGTAACTTAAAACTTAAGAATTTTTATGAACATCTCTTTCTGAGTCCTGTGTGGACTGGGGCCCTATCTGAGTCCCCCCAAATGCGTACACTTTGTGGCCAGTAAAATCTCCTTAGAGTCTGCTAGCTAAATAGTCTTTTTTTTCGTCTGTGCTGCATGCCTTATCCTCGACCAGGGATAGAACCCAGGCCCTCAACAGTGAAAGTGTGGAGTCCTAACCACTGGACTACCAGGGAAATCCCATTAAATAGTCATTAACGTAACTTATCCCAGGACATGAGGGGCTACACACTACAGGGAAAGAGGGTCCCGCTAGTTGTAAACTTCAACTTCTAAAAACATTGTGATGTAAGTAAAAGTCTTCCTTGTGAATTGTCCTCATCAGAGCACAGCAGATAAAGGATAAAAATAAAGGACAACAACAAGACAATAAAGTAGCAAACCCTGGTTCTCATTAGGGTGGAGAGAGGATGGGCTGGAGCTGGTTCTGCCTCTGCTTCCCCATCAGTCTGCGTTCACTTCTTGTTTCTGATCTCCCTTTTATTTCCAATGTGCTGGAGATACAAGGTTGGTAAACCCTATTCTGTTCTCTTCCTACCCTAGTCCACATGTAATACCAACTCAGAGTCAAGCTGCTGCTGCAACAGCAAGAAATGGTTTAAGGGCAACTACCTAACTCCTCTTTGCCCAGAACCAGATTTGGGAAAAAAGTAGATACTAGTGAATACTGGCAACTGTGCTCTTGCTATTGACAACTGGAGTTTCTACTCAAGAAAAGAGCATCTCATCTCACTAACCTGTCACTTACTGTGGCTGATTGAGCATAATACCAGAAGCATAAAGCCTAGGAAAGTCAAGAAAGTAATATTCTTGATTGACTGTTCATAAAAATTAAGTTTCAAAATTACAATAATTTCCCAAGTTACTTCCCTGTTTTCCCCCCTCCCTAAGGAGCTACGAATGGAAGGAATCTATGTAAGATGTTTACAACCTTTGTCTTTGTCTTGCTATTGTTATCAGTTCAGTTCAGTTGCTCAATCATGTCCGACTCTTTGTGACCCCATGAATTGCATCACGCCAGGCCTCCCTGTTCATCACCATCTCTCGGAGTTCACTCAGACTCAGGTCCATCGAGTCCGTGATGCCATCCAGCCATCTCATTCTTGGTTGTCCCCTTCTCCTCCTGTCCCCAATCCCTCCCAGCATCAGAGTCTTTTCCAATTAGTCAACTCTTAACATTCCAGAAAACTCCCAGACTTGACATACCTAAATTATAGATTTTATATCTAGATTGGGAGAAACAGTCTTTACTTTTTCTTTCAGTAGCTTTGTTTATAGAGGTCCCTGCCTATATGAATCCAGTAAGCCAAGGCAGGACAGGAAGAACATGGTTAAAAAAAACAAACACAGAAGCAAATTTACAAAATACATGGACACTTTAGACTATAATGGTAGGGGTAAATGGCTATTTCAGCAGGTGAAAAACTTCCATTTAACTAAAACTATACAATCACTGGCCCTGTTCTTTTTGACTTATGTAATTCCAAAAGGACCTTAAGAAACCAGTTATTTTAATGCCTTCAATTAATAGAGGAGGAAGCAATCCAGAGAGCAAAGTACCTTGCTCTCAGGTTACGTATTTACTGTGCACATTTGCAGTTAATGAGATGCTGCCTTCAAGGGACAATGGGTACAGAGGATGAGGAAAGCTGCTGGATGACCACAGTTACCTGTGAAGGTACGATGGTCATCGTCTGAGCTGTGCTCACTGAGACACAGGCGGGTAGAACACACCAAATTGCCAGCAAAACAAGAACAGATATTGCAGTCGACATTAAAGGAAGTTCCATGACCTGAGTGAAAGAGAAATAAAATGTTGATCTGTGTCATGAATTTATAAATAAATCACAAATAAAAAATTACATAGTTTAAAAAGTTTTAAAATAGAAATTCTTGAAAGATGACTTCTGAATATATAAACTAGGGAATTAAACTTGTAATACTGGTATTTTCATATTGACCTCCCACCATATCCCTTCCAAACCCCTAATATGCTCATCTCACTAGACTGCTCCAAATTCTCTCCTATCTTACCATGTAAAGCATGACTTCAATTCCTCATCCCAGGTTCTTTTGTACAGAAAAAGTATTTAGTCAGTGAAAGTTTATGGAAAAATGAGTTTATCTTCATATGTTTTCTGTGATTCAAGATATCTATGTTACATTTTAGCTAACTAGAATATGGACTAAGCAATGAATACCTGACTTGCTGGTCTAAGCAGAAATTTGCAAGCTCTTTTTAGTCAAAAGTACTCTTCTTAAAGTAAGATCTCACACAGAAGAGTGGAGCAAGAGGCATATAAAAGCTGAACTACTCTAGTTGATGGGTAGGAGGATGGATGTAGAGGTAGCAGAATGAGCAGGTGGGGTGGGGAGCACATTCTCAAAAGCGCTATTTTTTTTTCACAGTTTTTGAGGTTATATATTGATATGAAGAGTTATTAAGGGCTATAAGCAAGAGATGGTTTAAGGAAGCAATGAGAAAGCAAGACCCTCAGACTTTTAGAGAGGGTGGTCAAACAGGGAAGTATTTTTAATGTGCTCTCTCCCAACCCCTAACCAACAGTGTAGTTCCCATCCCTTTGCTTTCCATGATATCAACCTCTGGGTTTTACTTCTGGGAAAGGGGCAAAGCAGAGAACAACTGTTGAGAAAGGGGTGGGAAGGAACAGACCTGTGTCCTTGCCTGTGGAGGGCAAGGGCTTTGTTGTCAAATAGGCCTAGGACTAAATTCTGCTTTGGTCATTTACTAGCTGGGTGACCTCTCTAAGCATCACCTTCCTTACATAGTACCCGTATCAAACAACTGGGAGGACTTAATGAGATAACACAGGCCAAGACTTAGCACAGTATTGGCACACAGTTAAGAGTTCAGTAAGTGTTAGTTACTATCAGCTGTTAGTAGTCCCTTCTTGATGAAGCTTCTAAGAGGGTTCCTTAGAAGTCCTTGTGTTCCATAGAGTTTGAAGTATTCTTCCCTAGAATATCTGATTTGTAGACTTTTACTCTCTGGTGAGAACCTATCCATTGTTCTCCCTACCAAGTTAATACAACTAATCTTGTGTTCAAAACAAAACAAAACAAAAAACCCAAAACAGTTCAAGACTCACTTTTTCTTTTTCCTCCAACAATACAAGACTTCTGAAGGTCTATACAGTGCATCTCTATACAGTTTTCTAAGAGTCCACTTTGCCCACATGAGCAAATTTTATAACAACCAACTTCCCCTGCAGATGATGGCACCTGGATCAGTGTCCCTTGACGGACAATAAAATCAGATGCTTCTCCCAGTTTGCAGCCTGTAGGGACAAAAATGAGCTGAGAGAGCTGGTACTGTTCCCTGATACTGTTTTGTGATATCAGATACACTTCACATAAGTTTTATAGATACTGTGTGGCCACTAAAGATTACGTAATAGAACTTTCACTAAACTAGGGAATTGCTTTGGTTCACTGGCCACAAACAAACAAAAATTCCATGTTCGGTCTGTGAAGTGGTGGTGATTAAAGGACACATACCTCAAAGTTAGCAGTAGTTCTTACAAAAATGCTGTAAGATAAGTAGTTCTTAAAATTTTTTAAGGTTTATCAAATATATTTTAAAATCACAGATATTTTTTTAAATGTAAAATGGCAACTGAGAGTAATTTTAGAATAATCTGGTCAGAAAACTTTTAGTGATGGAATAAAGACACATTGTAAATTCAAAGAAAAGTGAATACTTGACTGGACTTAAGGAAAACCTGTTTATTTTCAATTTTAACAAGATTTATTATGTTATAGCAGATGTAGTATTATATAAATATTACAAATAGCCCTTTGAGATATGCTTATTTAATATTTTTTTCCTTTTTACTTCCCATGTTTAAAAACTAGCCCAAGGTTGTTTTTCCCTTTGGTTGTCAAGAACCTTATGACTCATTATGAGAATCTGGTTTTGAAAGTGAAATAAGTTTACAATCTAAATGACTACTGAAAATTATTTTTTTGTCTTCCTCTGGTTACATAAATAACACATGTTTATTTGAAAAACATAATTTAGAAAATAATCTTATTCCAAAGATAACTGCTATAAAGAAACAACAGCAGCACATACCCTTGCCCATTCCACACCCTACCCCACCTCTTACCCTGAACACAAGAGTATGGAAGGCACGGATCACCAGATGGACACCCTTTCCGGTTTACCTCACAGAGTTCATTAGCAGGGCAAGGGTTTGGGTTACAAGGATGAGTCACCTCTTCTACAATGTTACCTAAAGAACTTGGCCCTGAAAATACAAAAACAGATCAGTTTAAACACCCAAAAGAGTAGAAGAGGTCTGTAAATTGTCTGAATTAATGACATATGAAACAAATGGACAGCTAATGAGGTCTGTACAGGCAAAGCTATGGTTTTTCTAGTAGTCATGCTAGATGTGAGAGCTGGACCACAAAGAAGGCTGAGCACCAAAGAATTGATGCTTTCAAACTGTGGTGCTGGACGAGACTCTTGAGGGTCCCTTGGTCAACAAGGAAATCCAATCAGTCAGTCCTAAAGGAAATCAACCCTGAATATTCACTGGAAGGACTGATGCCGAAGCTGAAGCTCCAATGCTTTGGAGCTTCATCTGATGTGAAGAGCTGACTCAACAGAAAAGACTCTGATGCTGGGAAGATTGAGGGCAGGAGCAGAAGTGGGTGGCAGAGGATGAGATGGTTGGTTGGCAACACTGACTCAATAAACATGAGTTTAAGCAAACTCTGAGAGATAGTGAAGGAAAGGGAAGCCTGGCGTGCTGCAGTCCCTGGGGTGGCAAAGAACTGGACACGACTGAGGGACTGAACAACAACATGAAGTATGGTTCAAGTGAGTTACTGAAATAGATTTCCTGATCAACTATGCATTTAGCATAAACAAACATCCATTCATTTGTTTATTTATTGGGTGCCTAAGATAATGCCTGGCAAGGCTCTAGGTTCTGGAGATACAGAAGTGAACAAAAAAGGCAAATCTCTATAGTTTACATTTTGGTCAGGAAATAGACAATAAATAGACAATAAATGAGTGTGTGTGTGTGTATGAATGTAAGTAAAAAGTCAGATAACAATAAGCAATATAAAGGGATGGAATGTAACATATATTTTGAATAAGGTGGTCAAATAAATGTCTAAGAGGGATAATTTAGCACATTCACCATAAATAATGATAATTTATTATGGAAAGATGGACCATATACCATGATCATATTGGTTAACTTATTAAATAATGACCAAGGAAAAATCTCACTTAATATACACTCATCCCTCAGTATCTGTGGGGGGTTGATTCCAACACTCCCATGGATATAAAATTCTGAGAATGCTCAAGACCTTTATATAAAATGGTGTAGTATTTGCACATAACCTAAGCACACTCTCCTGTGTACTTTAAATTATCTCCAGATTATTTATAATACCTAATACAATGTAAATACTACGTAAATAGCTATAAATAAAATGTAAATGCTATGTAAGTAGTTGCCAGGTATACAACATTCAAATTTTGCTTTCTGGACTTTTTTTTTTTTTTTCCCCTGAATATTTTCAATTTGCAAATGCAGAACCTGTGGATATGGAGGGCAAACTCTGTGTGACATTTTAAAAGAGTATTGAAATGTAAACAAAAGCATTTCTTTAAGTTTCCTCCCACTGAAAATAGTCTCTGTCTACACATATATTTGACTACTCTAATGGCATACAGGATTATAAATACATTCATTTTGTTTACTTGATTTTAGGCCAGACTTAGACTCTAAGGCTAACAGAGTATAGGGCTACGGAATTTATTTCATCCAGCCCAATCATTTTATAAATAGGGAAGCTGAGGCTCACAGAATTCATCTGCTTAAAATCAGAGAGGCCTATGATTCTAGTCAGTCTAATGCTCTCTTTTTTTCTACAATTGTCACTAAGGTTAAAGGACACAGTCTGTTTGTCTTGATTAAAATATAGTGGATATTGTGAGCTGCAAATGTAGTACCCACTCTTTTCTTTTTACTTACTACCAGGTTGGCAATGGGCCCACAGATGAAAAAATCTTTCCCAGCTTCCCATACAATGAGGGGTGGTTTTCCCTTACATGAGGTAGCTAGAATTAAAATACTCATGTTGTGATGGTAAAGTACACAAAGTAACCTTGATGATGGAAGCCAAGCACTAAGAGTGGTGGAGAGAGAAAAGGGAACCTGGATTTCACTGTAACAGCCCTAGACTATTTATTTCTGGGCTTTCTTTTGCTTCCATCTGTTCTATTATTTGCAGTTGAACTTTTTTTTTTTTTAGTTGATTTAAATTTATTTATTTTAATTGGAGGCTAATTACTTTACAATATTGTATTGGTTCTGCCACACATCAACATGAATCCGCCATGGATGTACACGTGTTCCCCATCCTGAAACCCCCTCCCACCTCCCTCCCTGTACCATCCCTCTGGGTCATCCCAGTGCACCAGCCCCAAGCATCCTGTATCGAACTTGGACTGGCGATTCGTTTCTTATATGATATTATACATGTTTCAGTGCCATTCTCCCAAATCATCCCACCCTCGCCCTCTCCCACAGAGTCCAAAAGACAGTTCTATACATCTGTATCTCTTTTGCTGTCTCTCATACAGGGTTAGCATTACCATCCTTATAAATTCCACATATATGCGTTAGTGTACTGTATTGGTGTTTTTCTTTCTGGCTTACTTCACTCTTTATAATAGGCTCTAGTTTCATCCACCTCATTAGAGCTGATTCAAATGTATTCTTTTTAATGGCTGAGTAATACTCCATTGTGTATAGGTACCACCGCTTTCTTATCCATTCATCTCCTGATGGATATCTAGGCTGTTGGGATTGCTGGGTCATAAGGCAGTTCTATTTGCAATTTCTTAAGGAATCTCCACACTGTTCTCCATAGTGGCTGTACTAGTTTGCATTCCCACCAACAGTGTAAAAGGGTTCCCTTTTCTCCACACCCTCTCCAGCATTTATTGCTTGCAGACTTTTGGATCGCAGCCGTTCTGACTGGTGTGAAGTGGTATCTCATTGTGGTCTTGATTTGCATTTCTCTGATAATGAGTGACGTTGAGCATCTTTTCATGTAGGCATGATCTTAGTTGCATATAATGAGCTTCATCTTATATTCACAATTTTTATTTGTGAGGTACTGTCATATGAAAACAAGTGCTAGATGTCCTTTCCATGTGTTTAGATAATGAGGAGATATGTAAATATAAACAATTTCTCTTTCGTATTATATGAAGAGCAATTAAGGCATGATTTCAATAATGACTTATCCAAAGAATTAATCTTTGTCAGAAACAAGGCAAGGTTTAAAACTTTATTTGCCTATGTCTTAAGTCATTACTTACATATAACATTTATACACCTGTCTCTTATACACATCTAGATGTGTATAAGAGACAGGTCTTATACTACATATTTACATGTTCACACCTCATAGTAATTCTTATTATTTGTATACTGTCTGGTTAATAAAGGTGCTTAGTAGAAAAATCTGTTGCTGTGTGTTTGTGACAGTTTGTCCATATGTATTGTTGCTGAAGTGGGATTACCATAACACCCAATTTAATTTAACTTTTACTATGGATTTAACTTGTAATTTCAATCTATCAAATTATATTTTAATATTATTTGAATATGTAAATATAATACTATCTGTAGGTTGGGCTTCTCAAGTGGCTTCACAGTGGTAAAGAATTCACCAGCAATTCAGGAGATGCAGATTTGATCCTTGGATTAGGAAGATCCCCTGGAGAAGGAAATGGAAATCCATTTCCTAAGTATTCTTGCCTGGGAAATCCCATGGACAGAGAGTCTGGTGGGCTACAGTCCATGAGGTTGCAAAGGTTCTGGACACAACTGAATGACTAAACAACAGCAGAAACATCCCGGCAGCCTTAGTTCCGTGATTGTGCTGTTACCTGTTAACCTGTTACAGGTGATCTGAATGCTAAGGAAATAAACAGATGCATGAAGTTCTCTTTGAATAGGGTTGTTAAACTTAGGAATAAAAATACAAGACTCCAAGTTAAATTTGAACTTCAGATAAATAAGAAATATTTTAGCTAAAATTGAAATTTAATTAGGTGTCATGTTTTATCTGTCAATCCCAGATTCTGCATAGTGTAGACAAGGTAGAGTATAACATCATATCTTTGTAACAAAGTTAGAAAATCTCACTGTCATCAAGAAAGCAATTTTCTTTCATTTCATTGTATCTTTTTCTTTGTCTTTATGAGATATTTTTCCATCTCTTCTCTTCCTCTTTTGCCCAGTCTGATTAATTTTTCTTCTATGATTTTCCACATTTCAGGAGATATGACCTCTCATTTGTTTGGTTATTAAAGCCAGTTTTCTTTGTGGGTAATAATAGTTATCTTGTTTCCATAAGGTTAGCCAGAATGAGATAGAAATATGGAGCCCTGTAGCTTTCTACTTTAGGATTCTATGGTTCAGAATGTTTATTCCCTGGTGATTATAGGAGTTTATGATAAATGATCTATTATCTTAAATTCCATCTTCTTACAATTTGGAGTGGGGGGAAAAACGGTCAGCTAGAAAGAAGAAGGCAATTTAAATAATGTTCATTCTTAAACTGTTTTCAGTAAACTACCCCTTATTTGATCTGAGATTCATATATACCTAGGATTCTGTAGGCTTGTCATGTCTTACTTTGGCAGTAATTTTAGGATGGAATGTAAATGCAATATTTAGGATTATTTATATGAATTATAACAAAAGGGCAAGCTATTTCAGTACAGATCTCCAAAGAGGAATTATAAGAACAAAACTCAAAGGGTGTTTCTCCCTCTGAGTCTCTGCCACTTATTAGCATGTAAACATATTCCAGCAATCATTTCCATTTTGTTAGTAAAATATCACACCTTTTAAGCAAATTAAGAATAATGCCATGTAATTCTTTTCTGCCTATCAAAGACAAGGAACCACAGAAAAAGACAAAATGTCTACCAACCTAGAACTTTTGTAAATACCACTGTACTGAATATAGCAGGTTTTCTTAAGCCTAAGAACAGATAATTCTGTTTCAGGCAAGAGATAAGCTCAATTAGTACACAGATAGCAACCTGTACTTTACAAGAACACTATCTCTTCCTGCTTGAAAATGACCTTTTGCAAACTACTTTCAAAACTAAGTAGTCAGATATTATTTTCTCTTATCCTGTCTAGAGAATATATGTGTGTATAAAAATGTTTATACACACAAAATCAAATTCTATAGTATACACAAATTAGTAATTATTAATACATCAAAAATGACTCACCAAGGGATTCACTATAGCTTTCCTTTCAGTTTTTACACTGAATACCTCAAAAGTTTAATTAAATTTAAGACTACATATATATATATGTATGTATAAATAACACAAAATTCATTCATGCCCACTTAAAAATTTTGCATCAAAGATATTACTTAATTCTGCTTGATATTTAACAGGTAAGGATGGGACCCCTACATTAACAATGGGTTTTTGAACTGTGGTGCTGGAGAAGATCCTTGAGAGCCCCTTGGACTGCAAGGAGATCCAACCAGTCCATCCTAAAGGAAATCAACCCTGAATATTCATTGGAAGGACTGATGCTGATGCTGAAGCTGAAACTCCAATACTTGGCCACCTGATGTGAAGAACTGACTCATTGGAAAAGACCCTGATGCTGGGAAAGACTGAAGGCAGGAGAAGGGGACAGCAGAGGATGAGATGATTGGATGGCATCACCGACTCAACGGACATGAGCTTGAGCAAACTCTAGGAGATGGTTAAGGACAGGGAAGCCTGACATGCTGCAGTCCATGGGATTGCAAAGATTTGGACATGACTGAGCAACTGAACAACAACACCAACATTAGCTATAATTCACATAGACTAAGGATCTATTTCTGTCTCAACAACAGGCTGTAAATAAGTCTTGCCAACCACATATAGTCTATACGCACTATTAGTTGGCTTCAGTATACTGTCCAAATTGAGATGGGTTTTGCATGGTAAATGTATATGAGGAATTAGAATAATTATAATGGCTAAGATAAGCCATAGAATTAAGTGAAAACTCTACAAATTGAGGTGTAGTGAAGTGTAACTCAACAATAATCACTGATTCTTAGATTTAGATAGCACTTCAGCCATCAGTTCTTCTAATATTCTTTTAAATCAGGACTCTTAACCTCCATAAAAAATATTAAGACACAGATGGTCAAACAGAGTCTCAATAATAACATTTTATGAGCAGTATTACAATGTCAATTTTAGTGAGATAGTTGTAATAGTGTATTTGTTTAATGGTTATTTGACTAATAACCATACACATATTATTAAAGGCAAGAAATATTGAGCCCCTTCTATATTCCAGACACTTTGTTAGACACTGGGAGTACATTAGTGAGCATACAGACAAAAATCCTCAATATACAGAGCTTACATTCTTTTAAATGGAATGTAAAGGGAAAATTAATTGTGACAGGAAGATATAAGCATTAGTTATGCAGTCAATATTACATTAATATTCTAGCCCTTTCTGCAATTATTTATTGAGGATCTATAATATCCTTTGGTCAATGCTGTGAAGCATATAGAAAATTATAAAATATGGCTTGCCCTCAAGGTATTTTAAAATTCATGCAAAGACACACATAAATATACATGTAATTTTTGGCCTATACGCATGTAACTTTTGGCCTATACACAGATAACTAAGAAAGAATGAAATGCATGGATCCAAAATCCCATGTAACTGAACAGAAACAAAAGATTATAAAAATTTTAAAGGATTGGAAAGGACTTCTGAAAAATACTTGATGTTTCAATGAGTTTTGAAGGATTGGTATATGAAGAAAGGGCATTCTATGCTTTAGGAAGAGAAAGAGCACAAACAAGCCACACCTTACATTTCAAACACTCTAGAGATAAAAATGGAGGGAAACATAAGCCAAGAGCACATGCTTCGTGGAAAAAGACAGCTCCAGATAGAAGCGTGCATGATGGNTTTCAATGAGTTTTGAAGGATTGGTATATGAAGAAAGGGCATTCTATGCTTTAGGAGGAGAAAGAGCACAAACAAGCCACACCTTACATTTCAAACACTCTAGAGATAAAAATGGAGGGAAACATAAGCCAAGAGCACATGCTTCGTGGAAAAAGACAGCTCCAGATAGAAGTGTGCATGATGGGTTGAGGGGAGATTATTATGTATCTCTAATGTATTGATAAGAGTAGAAATTTAGTTGTCACTCTAGAGGCAATGAAAAACCATTGGCAGCCTTGAGGAGTGTGACAGGTTAATCCTGTTAATTTGTTAACAAAACAAAATGACATAAAAAAAAGGAAAGTTTAAGTCTGTTCAAACATTTATAAGATATTTAAGAATACATGACTTAAAAGTAATGTATCAAAAGAATTGATATTACATGTTGAGCATCATATGTATCTCACATATCTATTTTCAGAAAAGAAGGTTTTGTTTTATAATTTGGGTTTTGGAATGGTGTTTGGTTTTTACTTTTTTGGTTTTGCTTATTTTTTTCTTATAGGCATGATCTTAGTTGCATATAATGAGCTTCATCTTATATTCACAATTTTTATTTGTGAGGTACTGTCATATGAAAACAAATGCTAGATGTCCTTTGCATGTGTTTAGATAATGAGGAGATATGTAAATATAAACAATTTCTCTTTCGTATTATATGAAGAGCAATTAAGGCATGATTTCAATAATGACTTATCCAAAGAATTAATCTTTGTCAGAAACAAGGCAAGGTTTAAAACTTTATTTGCCTATGTCTTAAGCTGTCTCTTATACACATCTAGATGTGTATAAGAGACAGGCTTTAGCATCAGTCCTTCCAAAGAAATCCCAGGGCTGATCTCCTTCAGAATGGACTGGTTGGATCNAATTAAGGCATGATTTCAATAATGACTTATCCAAAGAATTAATCTTTGTCAGAAACAAGGCAAGGTTTAAAACTTTATTTGCCTATGTCTTAAGTCATTACTTACATATAACATTTATACACATAGTTCTGAACCTAGTTTTCTCCTCTGGGAATAGTGGTAACAATAGATCAATGTTAAGTTGTTAAGAGGATCTTTTGAACTGTGGTGTAGAAGACTCTTGAGAGTGCCTTGGACTGCAAGGGGATCCAACCAGTCAATCCTAAAGGACATCAGTCCTGAATATTCATTGGAAGGATTGATGCTGAAGCTGAAACACAGTACTTTGGCCACCTGATGCGAAGAACTGACTCACTAGAAAAGACCCTGATGGTGGGAAAGATTGAAGGAGGGAGAAGGGGACAATAGAGGATGGATGAGATGGTTGGCTGGCATCACTAACTCAATGGACGAGTTTGAGTAAGCTCTCGGTGTTGGTGATGGACAGGGAAGCCTGGCGTGCTGCAGTCCATGGGGTTGCAAAGAGTCAAACACGACTGAGCAACTGAACTGAACTGATTTTATATCTAATTTTCAAAACAATCTTGTGATTGAGATATTGTCACTACCATATTTTTAAGTGAAAAACAGGCTCAAATCTGTGTTCAGGAATAAACTCTTTCCCATCTCAAACCCCATACTTTTGCCTCTATCATGTTGATCCCCAATTGTAAACCATGAAAACACTATGGGTACAAAAGTGAAAATAATTACACAGGGAAGATAATGAGAATCTAATGTTTTCAAAAGTATTTAAGACTTTCTTTTGTAGGAGATGCTCTCAACATTGGAAACACAAATGCTCCAAATATTCCCAGCAATTATTTCTACATTTTGAACCAACCATGTGAATTATGTATATGAATCATATGGATCTGTGAAACCAGAATATGTTAGATGACTTTATGAAAAATGAACTAGAAATACAAAGTACCATCCACTTGGTATTCTTGTCCCTAACTTATTCATAGCCTCTAGAGGAATTTCATCATATAAAAATTTTACCTTTCAAGAATTTAAGTTGCTGTATGAAAACTTCACCTTTCAATAATTTAAGTTGCTATAGTTGATTTATATGCAAAATTCACTAATATTAGAAGCTAGACAAATATCAAGGATACTTTTAAATGTTAACTAATATGAAGCATACCTTTTTTAATTTAAAAATAATAATTTCAATTTTACTCCGCTAGGTTTCCCTTAAAGCAAAGATATAATTGCAATAACTTCATAGATAAGGCCAAAAATTCTAAATGGATTTCCTTGAAAATTTCTCTCATTGGTGATATTTTATTTTTTGATTAACTGCTAAGTAGATAAAATCTCCCTTAATTACCTGGAGTATCTTCTGTAATTACCTGCTCTTTAAGCTAAGAACTGACTATGAAGACTGTTCATTTAAAAAATGAAGTACAAATGTCATTTCATATTTATCTAACACTTCTAATTTTGGAGGCAATCTCAGTTTTTAGACTTTGGCAGACTATTTACATGTTAAACTGAAGTGTTTAAAGAACATTGTAAAGTTGGAAAACATACTGTCACCATTTTGCAACGTGATAGGAGCTATTAGTGATCCATTTGGATCTGATTCTCCTCTCTTTTTATGTCTCACAAAACAAAGAATAAGGTTGTATTTATTTGTTTTGAACTTTGGAATTTAACTAAGAGCTGAAAATAACACTTCTTCAAAGTATAGCCAAGTTCTGAAAATAATGTCATGAAGGAAAAAAATAAAATAAAACTTCCTATGCTCTCTTTCAAAACTTCTTAGGTATAGAAAGAGGATTTGGTCTTGAGTCTAAGGTTTCAAGGATTCCAGACTCAATTCTACATTTTTATTATGAAAGCATACCATATTTTTCTATGTATATGAACGACACTAGTCATTAGCCAATTCACTGTTCCTATCCCATGCCACCAATGTCCACTTAGATACTTTTCCTTCCAATTAGAAGTCTGTCTTTGTTCAGCAAGACAATGCATTAAGCATAACAGGGTATACTGTAATTGTTCTAAGCAAGTCATTATGAGCACATTCTCCTCTTTCCAGAAACTCTTCCCACTCTTTCTTAACAGCTAGAAATGAGGATCCTAATTGAGGATGCCTGATGAAGAATATAATTTTGAAAAGTTACAGAAGACTGGAGAGATGCTAGAAATTTTTACCTTCAGTGATTAAAATGAGAGTAAACTACCATAAATACCCTTCTGCCATCCTTTTTTCCTCCTTTGCTGCTTTGAATCTAGGGGGTATCGAGAGCTATGAAGGCTACTGTGCCTCCAGTAGGTGAAAAGTAAGAATTGAAAATCAATACTGAAGATGGCAGAGGAGCTGAAAAAAAGACCTGAGGCATCAGTGAGCCTCAATGCCTTCTCTAGACCAGTTTTCTCCAGTGTCTTATATTAAGTGATAACTGACTATGCCTTGCATAAAGCAAACTCAAATAAGATTTTCTATTATATGCATCTGCTCAATTTATTAATAGTTACTTAATACATTCTTACATAAATTTTTGTTTAAATAATACATTCTGACTGGTAAATAAGCCAGACTATTGAAAAACATGCTTCTTCTTCTTATTTTTTAGGTTTAGTCATTTTGGGGGACATTTTAGTACTTAATTGAAAACAAGAGAAAACAGTTCAAGAAGAAAAAATGAATGAAGATTCCATTGGATGTCATGTTCTTTTACCTTGCATGTATCTAAATGCTACTAAAATGCAAATGAATATTTGCAGCCTATACATGAATTAACCCACTTAGCCACCCTTTTGGTATCACAGTTAGGTAAACAATGTGTTTATTTCAAACTGCAAAATTGGATTAAAATGGAAAAAATAGTTTTCTGTTTAGAAGAAACCACGGAAAAAATGGATGGAATAGGCATACATAAAAAGTCTTTGTAAAAACAAGCAGATGGACCCCTATATTTTAGAACCTATTTTAATGGGGTGTGTACATGTTTTTACCAAGATGGAAGCAATGCACAGGAGTATAAATTGCCAAATGTGTATTATGCTACAGCATACACTTTAGTACCTTGTAGTTTAAAAGCTCCCTTAATAAGAACCTGTGATATGCCATTACTGTAGGGTAAATTGATTTCAAGGGAGTAAGTAGTTCAACAGGCTCCATAGTTTATAGTTCCCTAATATTCATTAAGTACTTAAAATATCTAGTATAGTTTACATAAACAACCCCTCAGCTACAGCATGTGTATGTGTGTATGTGTATATCTTTTAATTAAAATTTTTGTTCCCTTGTATTTAAGAAGAAAGCAACAGCTAAGTAGTCACACAAATGAGTCAGATGTAACCAATGACTAAAATATTCTGGGACTGCTCAGAAGAGTATTACAAGTCATAATTAAGTATTATCTCTGGGCAGTAAACTGTTCTCCAGTGGCTTTTAATTTTATTCTAAATTAACCCCTTTTGAAACCAATATTCTTAGAACTGAAAAGGTACTTAACTAATGCTAACATTTAACATTTAACACATGTAATGTTACATCTTCAACCTTGTATAGTTTGGTCATTTTTACAGGTAGATTAGCAAACTCAGATTTGTTGTTAAATTGTTGCATGTAGCATCTCTAGATTAAAATCCAGCCCCAAGGAAGAGAAAGGCATTACTATGTGAAGATCTTCCAGGCTGTGATATGAAATTAGTTTGTAGTTCTCTCCAATGTCTGACGAATAGTCCAATATAACAGCACTTGTGAAAAGTCAAAGTGATATTAAATGGAATTCGATATAGGTGACAGATCTTAGTCTACTTAACTATCTTTTCTGTACCAGACTTGTTCCTTCTAAATCCAGATAAATAACGCTTATGTTATACTCACATCTGCTTTTGAAGTTCGCAGAATTCTACAGTCCTGTTTTATTTACTTCTGGCCATACCACTCTTCATCAGAGAGTGGGGATATTGTCAGCTATAGTTTATGCAAATGATATTTAAGGGAGAAATTTACCCATTTTGTGGGGCGTAAATGAACTAACCAACAAAACCCAACCTTGGTGTGTGTTACACTGGGACTAGATAGCATGGAGCATTCACCCAAAAAATAAACTCTTCAGTTTTACAGCTGAAGACGTAAAAGAAGTTTAAAGAAAGGCTCAGAGAAAGGAAGGTGCCTTGAGACAAAATCTGGGAAGCAATTCAAAGCAACCATGACCCCCAAATAATACGGACTATACAAAGTTCCGTTTGTACAAACATGGTCTCCCAGTGTGGTATTAATTATGTCCGTAAGCATTCACCTTTATGGTATTATCCATTTGTTCCAGTAAATGAACGACAAGCCTCATACCATGACCGGAGAAAACAGTTCTTGACCACACCGTTCGGTCCCTGATTCCTGGCTATGAAACTAAATGTTTGAAACATCTCATTCATTCATAAGTACGTCAGGTCTGTTACCTGTTCTACCAAGGCCACACAAAGTCACACAGGGCAACAGGAGGAAACGCATCTTTTAAAAACGTCTGGTGGAGTAACTAAACAGCTACGGATCCCCATAAATTCATATATACATGTTTAGACAGACCATTGGACTATCCTAGTTCAGGTTGCTTTGATTATCATTACAAAAACATCTTTTTTTTCCCAAGAATCCTGCTGCAGCTATTTTGCCTAGTGGATAGCTGGCTTTTCTAATGCTATGAGTTCTTCAACTAGAATGTAATACTTTGAGGGAAGGGGTGATCTCTTGTTTATACTGTTAACCAAAGCCTATTTTATAAGAAAACCTTCAAACATCTATTTTGAAAAAAATAATCAGCGTAAACTCTATTTATTTTTAAAGTTCTTCCTTTCTTTCCTCTAAACTGATGTGGATCAGTCAGGGGATTCAGTCAAGGGATTCTGACCCATTACAGAAATGAGCAAGGCAATTGAATTTATTAATGCTAATAAAGAAAGCATCACATTTTATTTTACAGTGAACCATGTGCTCCAAAAAGGAAACAACAGTTTAATTTCACATATTATTTATATTATTGGATTTGCAATTAATATCTTAAAAATAGAATACTGATTTGAAAAATTATTTGGAAAATCAGATCTGCTGCTTTTTGGTTTCAAAGGCACTAAATGTAGAACTCAACAGAGGTCTAGATTTCAAAACTTAAATAAGCTACTATGTATTTTGAAGAACAACAAAATGATTTAATATCAGCATACAAAGAGCTAGTTATTGAGAAAATATGCTGCAAAAGAAAGTACATTTTAAAAACCATGTAATTACCATTAAATTAAGAAGTTGCTTTTTGAAGTTGATTCTCTAAATCTTTATGAAGGGTCTATATTCCCATTTGAAGCATTCAAATATGGCATTCAGAATAAAGAAGACATCATGTACAAATATAAATAATGTAACAGTAATAGATTGAGTTTTTGTACTTCTTGTTCTCTTTACAATCTTGTCATGAGAATAGATCACATGGTGTCACTTTTTCTTCTTACAAGTCTCTGAAAATGAAGCATCAAAGTTTATGTTTTTTCCTTGTCTAAATTCTCTACCTTTTAATGTTTTGGAAGAGCAAAGATAAACTAGAAAAAATCGTGCTCTATTTCTCAGTCCCCTAACAACATCAGCAAATTTAGAGAATGTATATAGTCCTATACTCCACCACGTTAACTCCAATATGCTGAAAGGTAAAGAAAAGGAAACTTGTTTGAGGGCAGATTCAGAAAAAGAACTTTAAGTAAACATTTTCAGTAGTTTCAAGGACACCATTAAGAATGTCACATAGATTCAACCATCACTGAATCTTAAATCCTTGATGCATTGGAAGGGAATAATTACAATTGTAAATACTCAGGAATATGTTTAGAACACTTGAAAGTGCATTGATGCATTTGAAAAGATTATTTTAAACATTAAGACTGTGCCATAGTTGAAAAAATTATTTGGAAGGAGATATTATAAGAAACTGTACAATTTGGGGATTCTATCAATATAAATGGATCTTTAATTTCTTACCAGCATAGAGAACATATTTTACTATTATTATAAAAATACCCAGTGCATAACCAAATACACAAATGTGTGTCAACCTTAATTTAGTTGAGGATTTATATTATTCTGAGACATCTAAGTGATCTGAGTCATGCCTCAGTGAGAAAACAAAGAAGAAATGAATTCTAAACAGCACTATTGATAATTTTCAAAAGACATATGATTCTAAAAATTGGAATTTACTTTTGTAATTCAAGCATATTTTCTTTAATTGGAACTCACTTTTCTTCTCTAAACATATAGTATTGACTCTTCCTGTTATGGATGATTCTTTAATAAATGAACAGGCAACTAACTCTTAGGTAATAATATAGTACATTTCTACCTGAAAATATTCCTCATATAGAACAAAAAATAAAGAATAACACAAGTTGACATCCAGGATATAATGTATACTCAGTCTAATCTTCTGTGATAGAGGGAGATAATATATAGATAATTATGGAAAACTCATCATTCAACATGAATGTGTAAAACCAAAGTAAACCAAAACAAATTAAACATGGTTCCTTGATCATATTGAGATATTCTAATCCATATTTTCTTTTGGTGGCTACCATCCCAGCGGGCGTTATCTTCAAAGAGTTTATAATCTAACTGACAACAGTAACGATCATCATAGGAAGTATAGTTCCATAAAGCTACAAACCCATTTATTATAAAGCCTATATTTAAGATTATAGGATGATAACCTAATGATAATATTAATATGATCTGAGGCATAAAATATTGTGAGCTTATTTGATAAAGATAAATATTATAGTCAATTGATAGTTTAAAGATAGGCAAGCTATATTTTATATATTTCCTTAGCAAGCTAATTTACTCCATTATATATTTTCCATGCTATTTTAAGTACTAACAATCCCAAATCAAAGTGAAAGTGAAAGTTCTTGGTCGTGTCTGAGTCTTTGCAACCCCATGGACTATACAGTCCATGGAATTCTCCAGGCCAGAATACTGGAATGGGTGGCCTTTCCCTTTTCCAGGTGATCTTCCCAACCCAGGGATTGAACCCAGGTCTCCCACACTGCAGGTGGATTCTTTACCAGGTGAGCCACAAGGGAAACCCCCTCAAATCAAACTTATGTTCAATAAGACTTTCTGATACTGGATATCTATTGGCAGACTTCAAGGGTCAGGCCACCGGTTCTTCTCCTAGCCTTCCCTCTTAGCCTTTAGATAACAAATGGTGTTTCTAATAAGCTCCTTTTCTCAATTTTCAAAATAATTAGCACCTCAAGTGGTTTATTTCAGGTAAGATAATAATATACTACTCCACAAAATTTGTTCTGTTTCTAAATAATGTTAAAATTCTAAATTTGCTATAGCATTTAATTTTCCAATAGCAAAAAAGTATGTCAATGATTGCAAAGTTTCTATGGCAACAACCTCATTATAATACCACTCATGCAATAGTAACCTGGATTCCAAATGTTAGCTGCTGCTGCTCCTGCTAAATCGCTTCAGTCGTGTCCGACTCTGTGCGACCCCATAAATGGCAGCCTACCAGGCTCCTCTGTCCCTGGGATTCTCCAGGGAAGAACACTGGAGTGGGTTGCCATTTCCTTCTCCAATGCATGAAAGTGAAAAGTGAAAGTGAAGTCGCTCAGTCGTGTCCAACTCTCAGCGACCCCATGGACTGCAGCCCACCAGGCTCCTCCGTCCATGGGATTTTCCAGGCAAGAGTACTGGAGTGGGTTGCCATTGCCTTCTCCATCTAAATGTTAGAGACATGTCAAATATCATAAAGCTTAGTCCATGGGAGAATTAGTGCACAGTTCATATATAAATAATATTTTTTAAAATGTTATACACAATGCAAATGTATACAATGTTACTGCAATGATTATAAAGGAAATCTAGATTTGTCAAAACACTACTTTTCCTTGATGAGATCACTGAAATGTTTTAGACTAAATTTGAGGACTCTCAGTATTATATTATCTAAAATTGGGCCTACTTATGAAAACCTTGAAGGAAGCTTAGGGTCTATTGTTCATAAATTATAACTTCTTGAAATATCGGATGACCTTCAGCATCACATTCAAGTGTTTAGGAACACAAATGGTATCTGAAGTTACCATTGCTTCAGTTAAAAATCCATTAGCATCAACACTGCTCTGTCAACAAACATTTTGTTCCAAAGAGAAAGGCAACACCGATATCCAGAGTCACTTTCTGAAATGAATACCAGCTTTTTAGAAACTAACATCTGCTGAGCCCCAATGCTGCCAGGGGAAGCAGATTTTCAAAAGTAAATGTGTTCTATTCATTTCTTCCAGGCAGTGGGCATTCAGTGATTGAAATCAATTAATGCTTATTTGTGATTCATTTTAAATCTATGATTTAAAAACTTTAATTGACAGACATAATGAATGACTACAATATATTTTGGAGGCTGCATTGCATTTTGAAACAAGTGAAGATAATTATAAGTGAAAAATGAAAGAAAACTGCATACCTCGGTAAATGAGTCATTAACCTTTCACCTCTCAAACCAGAGAAGAAATCCTGATAATAACCAAGCTGCTTTAATAATTCTTCAAGATGACAATAAAATTAGACTGATAGTTCGAGATTGATTTTGGTTCTTTGTAAACTCTTTCCAATCTAGCCTCTCACTTACAAGGACTCAGTGCCCCACTCTCCACATATTTCTGGTTTACTTTTGCTTTGAAAGTAGCGGGATTCAAGAATGAAAGGAGAGAGGAAGAATGGAAGGAAACAGGAAGGGAATCAGAAAGAGAGGGAAGGAAAGAGGAAGGAAATTATTAGTACAAGTAAATTCCATAGGCAAATTTCTTTTTAATTTGTTCTGATCCTTATTGAACTATCCCTAAAGTGCTCCTAGAGTGGTAGGGGGGCATTTGGTTTGTGAACTTACTGTAGGAAGCAGAGATAGACATGCTTACGAGCTGCAGAATTTATATTTCAAGGAATAAAGGAACGCAAAAGCCTTGTATTCTCAAGCAATGATGACTAATCTGGTGGTCTGGACCACAGTTACACTGGACTCCTCAGCAGTGTGGGTTGGCAGTTGGACTCTCTCAAGTACCATTGGATAGTCATTCCTTGGATAACAAAAGTCATTTTGGAGTGAGAAGTCTAGGTAAAATCTAAGTTATATAGGTGATCTGCATGATTTGGATAGGAATTGGCTACACTCGCATTTCATAAAATTGGAATACAAGATGTGTTACTGTTTCTATATCTCTGCATATGTTATAGGCATTTTGATATAGAGCATATGTTAGACACAGTCTGCATATGTTACACATATTCAGATATAAAACATATATATCCAGATAAAATAGAATTCTGGATGATTCTTTCAGTCCTAAAGAACTCAAGTGAAACTATCCTTTAGGCTATACATAGACAGGATGCTTAACATTCTATTAATGCTATCAATATCCATTTGTTCCAGTAAATGAACGACAAGCCTCATACCATGACCGGAGAAAACAGTTCTTGACCACACCGTTCGGTCCCTGATTCCTGGCTATGAAACTAAATGTTTGAAACATCTCATTCATTCATAAGTACGTCAGGTCTGTTACCTGTTCTACCAAGGCCACACAAAGTCACATAGGGCAACAGGAGGAAACGCATCTTTTAAAAACGTCTGGTGGAGTAACTAAACAGCTACGGATCCCCATAAATTCATATATACATGTTTAGACAGACCATTGGACTATCCTAGTTCAGGTTGCTTTGATTATCATTACAAAAACATCTTTTTTTTCCCAAGAATCCTGCTGCAGCTATTTTGCCTAGTGGATAGCTGGCTTTTCTAATGCTATGAGTTCTTCAACTAGAATGTAATACTTTGAGGGAAGGGGTGATCTCTTGTTTATACTGTTAACCAAAGCCTATTTTATAAGAAAACCTTCAAACATCTATTTTGAAAAAAATAATCAGCGTAAACTCTATTTATTTTTAAAGTTCTTCCTTTCTTTCCTCTAAACTGATGTGGATCAGTCAGGGGATTCAGTCAAGGGATTCTGACCCATTACAGAAATGAGCAAGGCAATTGAATTTATTAATGCTAATAAAGAAAGCATCACATTTTATTTTACAGTGAACCATGTGCTCCAAAAAGGAAACAACAGTTTAATTTCACATATTATTTATATTATTGGATTTGCAATTAATATCTTAAAAATAGAATACTGATTTGAAAAATTATTTGGAAAATCAGATCTGCTGCTTTTTGGTTTCAAAGGCACTAAATGTAGAACTCAACAGAGGTCTAGATTTCAAAACTTAAATAAGCTACTATGTATTTTGAAGAACAACAAAATGATTTAATATCAGCATACAAAGAGCTAGTTATTGAGAAAATATGCTGCAAAAGAAAGTACATTTTAAAAACCATGTAATTACCACTAAATTAAGAAGTTGCTTTTTGAAGTTGATTCTCTAAATCTTTATGAAGGGTCTATATTCCCATTTGAAGCATTCAAATATGGCATTCAGAATAAAGAAGACATCATGTACAAATATAAATAATGTAACAGTAATAGATTGAGTTTTTGTACTTCTTGTTCTCTTTACAATCTTGTCATGAGAATAGATCACATGGTGTCACTTTTTCTTCTTACAAGTCTCTGAAAATGAAGCATCAAAGTTTATGTTTTTTCCTTGTCTAAATTCTCTACCTTTTAATGTTTTGGAAGAGCAAAGATAAACTAGAAAAAATCGTGCTCTATTTCTCAGTCCCCTAACAACATCAGCAAATTTAGAGAATGTATATAGTCCTATACTCCACCACGTTAACTCCAATATGCTGAAAGGTAAAGAAAAGGAAACTTGTTTGAGGGCAGATTCAGAAAAAGAACTTTAAGTAAACATTTTCAGTAGTTTCAAGGACACCATTAAGAATGTCACATAGATTCAACCATCACTGAATCTTAAATCCTTGATGCATTGGAAGGGAATAATTACAATTGTAAATACTCAGGAATATGTTTAGAACACTTGAAAGTGCATTGATGCATTTGAAAAGATTATTTTAAACATTAAGACTGTGCCATAGTTGAAAAAATTATTTGGAAGGAGATATTATAAGAAACTGTACAATTTGGGGATTCTATCAATATAAATGGATCTTTAATTTCTTACCAGCATAGAGAACATATTTTACTATTATTATAAAAATACCCAGTGCATAACCAAATACACAAATGTGTGTCAACCTTAATTTAGTTGAGGATTTATATTATTCTGAGACATCTAAGTGATCTGAGTCATGCCTCAGTGAGAAAACAAAGAAGAAATGAATTCTAAACAGCACTATTGATAATTTTCAAAAGACATATGATTCTAAAAATTGGAATTTACTTTTGTAATTCAAGCATATTTTCTTTAATTGGAACTCACTTTTCTTCTCTAAACATATAGTATTGACTCTTCCTGTTATGGATGATTCTTTAATAAATGAACAGGCAACTAACTCTTAGGTAATAATATAGTACATTTCTACCTGAAAATATTCCTCATATAGAACAAAAAATAAAGAATAACACAAGTTGACATCCAGGATATAATGTATACTCAGTCTAATCTTCTGTGATAGAGGGAGATAATATATAGATAATTATGGAAAACTCATCATTCAACATGAATGTGTAAAACCAAAGTAAACCAAAACAAATTAAACATGGTTCCTTGATCATATTGAGATATTCTAATCCATATTTTCTTTTGGTGGCTACCATCCCAGCGGGCGTTATCTTCAAAGAGTTTATAATCTAACTGACAACAGTAACGATCATCATAGGAAGTATAGTTCCATAAAGCTACAAACCCATTTATTATAAAGCCTATATTTAAGATTATAGGATGATAACCTAATGATAATATTAATATGATCTGAGGCATAAAATATTGTGAGCTTATTTGATAAAGATAAATATTATAGTCAATTGATAGTTTAAAGATAGGCAAGCTATATTTTATATATTTCCTTAGCAAGCTAATTTACTCCATTATATATTTTCCATGCTATTTTAAGTACTAACAATCCCAAATCAAAGTGAAAGTGAAAGTTCTTGGTCGTGTCTGAGTCTTTGCAACCCCATGGACTATACAGTCCATGGAATTCTCCAGGCCAGAATACTGGAATGGGTGGCCTTTCCCTTTTCCAGGTGATCTTCCCAACCCAGGGATTGAACCCAGGTCTCCCACACTGCAGGCGGATTCTTTACCAGGTGAGCCACAAGGGAAACCCCCTCAAATCAAACTTATGTTCAATAAGACTTTCTGATACTGGATATCTATTGGCAGACTTCAAGGGTCAGGCCACCGGTTCTTCTCCTAGCCTTTCCTCTTAGCCTTTAGATAACAAATGGTGTTTCTAATAAGCTCCTTTTCTCAATTTTCAAAATAATTAGCACCTCAAGTGGTTTATTTCAGGTAAGATAATAATATACTACTCCACAAAATTTGTTCTGTTTCTAAATAATGTTAAAATTCTAAATTTGCTATAGCATTTAATTTTCCAATAGCAAAAAAGTATGTCAATGATTGCAAAGTTTCTATGGCAACAACCTCATTATAATACCACTCATGCAATAGTAACCTGGATTCCAAATGTTAGCTGCTGCTGCTCCTGCTAAATCGCTTCAGTTGTGTCCGACTCTGTGCGACCCCATAAATGGCAGCCTACCAGGCTCCTCTGTCCCTGGGATTCTCCAGGGAAGAACACTGGAGTGGGTTGCCATTTCCTTCTCCAATGCATGAAAGTGAAAAGTGAAAGTGAAGTCGCTCAGTCGTGTCCAACTCTCAGCGACCCCATGGACTGCAGCCCACCAGGCTCCTCCGTCCATGGGATTTTCCAGGCAAGAGTACTGGAGTGGGTTGCCATTGCCTTCTCCATCTAAATGTTAGAGACATGTCAAATATTATAAAGCTTAGTCCATGGGAGAATTAGTGCACAGTTCATATATAAATAATATTTTTTAAAATGTTATACACAATGCAAATGTATACAATGTTACTGCAATGATTATAAAGGAAATCTAGATTTGTCAAAACACTACTTTTCCTTGATGAGATCACTGAAATGTTTTAGACTAAATTTGAGGACTCTCAGTATTATATTATCTAAAATTGGGCCTACTTATGAAAACCTTGAAGGAAGCTTAGGGTCTATTGTTCATAAATTATAACTTCTTGAAATATCGGATGACCTTCAGCATCACATTCAAGTGTTTAGGAACACAAATGGTATCTGAAGTTACCATTGCTTCAGTTAAAAATCCATTAGCATCAACACTGCTCTGTCAACAAACATTTTGTTCCAAAGAGAAAGGCAACACCGATATCCAGAGTCACTTTCTGAAATGAATACCAGCTTTTTAGAAACTAACATCTGCTGAGCCCCAATGCTGCCAGGGGAAGCAGATTTTCAAAAGTAAATGTGTTCTATTCATTTCTTCCAGGCAGTGGGCATTCAGTGATTGAAATCAATTAATGCTTATTTGTGATTCATTTTAAATCTATGATTTAAAAACTTTAATTGACAGACATAATGAATGACTACAATACATTTTGGAGGCTGCATTGCATTTTGAAACAAGTGAAGATAATTATAAGTGAAAAATGAAAGAAAACTGCATACCTCAGTAAATGAGTCATTAACCTTTCACCTCTCAAACCAGAGAAGAAATCCTGATAATAACCAAGCTGCTTTAATAATTCTTCAAGATGACAATAAAATTAGACTGATAGTTCGAGATTGATTTTGGTTCTTTGTAAACTCTTTCCAATCTAGCCTCTCACTTACAAGGACTCAGTGCCCCACTCTCCACATATTTCTGGTTTACTTTTGCTTTGAAAGTAGCGGGATTCAAGAATGAAAGGAGAGAGGAAGAATGGAAGGAAACAGGAAGGGAATCAGAAAGAGAGGGAAGGAAAGAGGAAGGAAATTATTAGTACAAGTAAATTCCATAGGCAAATTTCTTTTTAATTTGTTCTGATCCTTATTGAACTATCCCTAAAGTGCTCCTAGAGTGGTAGGGGGGCATTTGGTTTGTGAACTTACTGTAGGAAGCAGAGATAGACATGCTTACGAGCTGCAGAATTTATATTTCAAGGAATAAAGGAACGCAAAAGCCTTTTATTCTCAAGCAATGATGACTAATCTGGTGGTCTGGACCACAGTTACACTGGACTCCTCAGCAGTGTGGGTTGGCAGTTGGACTCTCTCAAGTACCATTGGATAGTCATTCCTTGGATAACAAAAGTCATTTTGGAGTGAGAAGTCTAGGTAAAATCTAAGTTATATAGGTGATCTGCATGATTTGGATAGGAATTGGCTACACTCGCATTTCATAAAATTGGAATACAAGATGTGTTACTGTTTCTATATCTCTGCATATGTTATAGGCATTTTGATATAGAGCATATGTTAGACACAGTCTGCATATGTTACACATATTCAGATATAAAACATATATATCCAGATAAAATAGAATTCTGGATGATTCTTTCAGTCCTAAAGAACTCAAGTGAAACTATCCTTTAGGCTATACATAGACAGGATGCTTAACATTCTATTAATGCTATCAAAACTATTTTTGAATATGTCTTTTGGAGTTACCCTTAGAACACAACTCACCATTTAAAATCAGGTTCAAACTTTGAAGGTCAAAACCAACAAAAGAAGTCTACTCTGTCACTTCATTCTCTGATGTTACTTATTTATGCTTTCTGAGCATGTTAAAAAAATAATTTATAATTTTCTCAGAATTCAAGGTTTGAAAGCAAAATAAAATAGCACAGGCTTTTAAGGCAATTCCAAAATAGGAAATCTAAAAATATTTTGAGCGCATAAGCCATTATTAGAACAAGTTTTAAGCCTCCCAAGGGATTCCAGGTAGTATTAAGATAGATAAACACGTACATGATTCTTATACTGCTGAGATATTATTTTAAAATAATTTGATAATACTTTATTGTCATAACACTATTTTATTAACATGAATACAATTATTCTGGAAAGTTAAATTCTGATGTTTTAAGGAAACAAAGGGCTTGAAGTTTCAAAGATCTGAATTCTAGTCTTCGTGGCCATTTAACACTTACTGGTTGTTGGACTTTCCGTTCCTCCCCATATAATATAAGAAGTGCTATTTTACATGATTATTATGATTTAAACTATATGAAAACGCATTGGAAAGCCTAACATAGTGTCTCAAGACAGTATCCCTGAGCATTATTAGAGCCACACGTATTGTGAACCATTTTGTACCTCAGTTGCAGATGCCCTCCAATTTCCCTTTAAATGCCTAAGAGTGACATTAAAAGGAATATATGAAGGGTACTCCCAGCAACTTGTTCTCTTTACACTCAAATTTTCTCCAGACAAATCCATTTCACAAGATTTAGTAGCCATTTCTACGGAGCCAAAAATCAGGACTAGGTTCCTACTGCCTTCTGGGTGTAAAGAATGGCATTAATGATATAAATATTTTGAAAACATTCAGAATTAATCATATTGATTGCATCCTTATAATTAACTGAAGGAAGTCTTGGTTCACAAATTGGCTACTGATAATACAATTTTAAAAGCACATCTTTTATTATGAAACCATGTCACAAATTGGACCGTGGAAGATACAGAAAATAGAAAAACTGTTTTATACATATGGAAAAGAAGATTCTCCTTAAATTCATTTTATATATTTTTAGTCAGGTATAATGTAAAGCTGGATAATTAAACCAAAATAAAAACATTAGCAAACACTGAAATGTGCAAACTTTAAAAGTGTGTAAATATTTTTTTCTCAGTCATGAAGAAAGAATACACATGATCCACAGTACATAGCATATTACATATTTTGGTGAGCAAAGGTTTTTGCAGTCTTTTACAGACCTGAAGTTCTATAGAAAGTTGAGGGTTAATTTGCTATTTTAAACACCATATATTTTAATATTTGAATTATTTTGCTAATAAATTATCCAAGTTGGATTTTATGACAATTTTCACCTAGATGAAAATGATTAAGCAAAGTATGCATATTACTTTATGTAACTTGAATGGGAAATTATTTGCATGAAAATATTTTGCTATTTTGTATAGCTATAGTCCCTGGAAACCCAGATTAACCTGTTAAAACAATGCATAAACAAATGTATAAACTGCTTCTTAAATAAAAAGTTTCTATTTATCATTATTTTCTATCAGTTATAAACCTGGCTTCATTATGGATGTTCTTGGTAGTCATGTTTTCATTAATTTAAAAAACTCAAAATCTATCTTTTGTGTTCTTCATGTTCTTTGAATATATAAAATAATGCACCTTGAATTTAATATGTTTTGGGGAGCCACCTAGGAAACTAACTAGACTCATTTGTGGTATACAAATTTTGTAGTTAAAAAATTTTCCTTAGCCAAGCAATTCATGAAATGACACAAGGACATTTTTTTTTTCTTTCACAAATACCATGTAACATGCTAATACTGCAAGATATGACCAATATTTTTTTAATTATAAAACATTGAAAAGCAAATTATTTTAAGACAGATTATGTCCCGAACTCTAAACACAAATATGGCATATTTATATGCCATATAAATAGCATCTCTGACCTCATGTTATTGGTTGACTCTTACCTGCTATATAGAAGTAAAAACCAAATTAAATATTGTGCCAATCCAGGATTCATGGACAGGATTTGTCAGCTGTGTAAAAACTTCCCCCCCAAGTATCTTATCAGTACACTGATGCATATTTGTTGAGCTTCATTTACAAGATTGTCAGAAAACTAAATGTATTTTCACAGCACCTTCCAAATTTTTAATCAAGCAACATCTAATGAAGTCAAAAGGCAAATTTTTGTTTCTTTTCCACTTCCTTTTCTCCCAGTAGGATATTTATGAAGATAGCAAAGAAGATGACTCACACCTTAGTGGTACAGAAAAGGGATATCTTTAATCCACATATTACCACATGAAAAGTTCAAGTGCCATTCTTTGCTTCAAGGGGAACTTGAAGGAGGGATTTGTTTTATTACAGGGTCTACTAATACCAACTCTAAATCCCCATCCTTTCACAGGAGAGTGTATAAAATCCCTCTTCCATTTGTGAAAAGGAAACTCTCACAATACTGATGCACAAAGTGACATTTATTGACATTAAAAGCCTCATCAGTTATTTCTCAGCACTCTTTATCCCTTTTGCAGAGAGGTTCATTGTGCTGCTTGGCATGAAGGGAAACTGGCACTCTTTGATTTAGCAAAGTCTAGCCTGAAATCAGTGCTCCAAATAGTTTCTTTAAAGCTGGGCATTTTCCAAATATTGGATTGAGTCCTGTAAGTGTCTACATGGTGAAGAAATGAGTTTGATACAGTAGAGTCATAAAGATTTTTAAAGATATTCTGCTTTGCACTTGAATTATTAATATTGCATCTGCAGTAGAGCCCAGGGTAGTCTGCAGGGCATTAAAAATCTGTCTCTTATCAACATGGGCTACTTTACAGTCCTTATCCTGGGAAATAGTGACTACATAATTTCTCAGTCATTTTCTCAGCCTTATACTTAACCCATCTTTTTAAAAAGCAAGCAGTGAACAATTTATTGTCTCCATTGTTTAAATGTCAGGAAAGCTTCATAGTTAGTGCCTACACTTATAAGGAGGTCTCAAGTAGAGATTTTTCAAGGCCAGTTCAGTAGATAATTGGTTTAATTTAGATATTTGTCTTATACTTTCATGTTCCAGACATTGCACATTAAAGATAGAAATAATGATATAGCTCTTACCCTCAAGGAGCTCATGGTCTAAGAAAACAAGATATCAACACTGGACAACAATCACAACAGTTCTTGATAAGTACTGTGAGAGAAATATTCTATTCACAGGATAACTTTCAAAGGTGGAAAAAGACACCAATCCCACCTGACTGGAGATGAACACACAGAGGAGAACAAACTCTGAGTCATCTCTATCCTAGAGTCTTATTAAGGAGATTATCCACCATTAAACCAACCATTGAAGGGGTTTAAACAGGTCTGTCTGGATTTTTTAAGTAATCATTCTAGTCGCAGAATGGTAAATGGATTGAAATCCCAAATTCTCTTTCAATTAACAAAATCGTATATTTATGTGTAGCTTTGACAACAATTAAAGACATATTTCTTTTTTGATGTGTCCCATTAAATATGGCCAGTATGGCTAGGATCACAGGTCTTATTATTAATTCTTATATGGGGCTCTGTAATTTGCAAAATGTAGAGTTTTGGGACAAATAAAGAACTAGGGATTTTTCAATAAAATATTACAGAAAAATACGATATCAAAATATACTATACTATATTATATACTAGTATATCCTGGAGGAGGGCATGGCAACCCATTCCCATCTTTTTGCCTTGAAAATCCCCATGGACAAAGGAGTCTGGCAGGCTACAGTACACGGGATCAGTAAGAGTCGGATACAACTGAACAACTAAGCACGGCACGTACTAGTATATATTATACACTATATATACATATAGTATAAACTACCCCACTATATGGAGAAAGCGATGGCATCCCACTCCAGTACTCTTGCCTGGAAAATCCCATGGATGGAGGAGCCTGGTGGGCTGCAGTCCATGGGGTCGCTGAGAGCCGGACACGACCGAGCGACTTCACTTTCACTTTTCACTTTCATGCATTAGAGGAAATGGCAACCCACTCCAGTGTTCTTGCCTGGAGAATCCCAGGGACGGGAGAGCATGGTGGGCTGCCATCTATGGGGTCGCAGAGAGTCAGACACGACTGAAGTGATTTAGCAGCAGCAGCAGCAGCATCCCACTATATACATAGTAGGTGACTGGGTAGTTATTTGGTATAGTGAAAGTGACTCAGTTGTGTCCGATTGTTTGCGAGCCCATGGACTATACAGTGCATGGAATTCTCCAGGCCAAAATACTGGAGTGGGTAACCTTTTCCTTCTCTAGAGGATCTTACCAACCCAGGGATTGAACCCAGGTGTCCCACATTGCAGACAGATTCTTTACCAGCTGAGTCATAAGGGAAACCCAAGAATACTGGAGTGGGTAGCCTATTTGTTCTCCAGCAGATCTTTTTGGTCTAGGAATTGAACCAGGGTCTCCTGCATTGCAGGCAGATTTCTTAACAACTGATCTATCATGGAAGCCTTGATTTGGTAGTTGCTTCAACATAAGAGATAGATCTTAAATTATTAAATATGTGGTTCAAGGACTGATCAATAAAAATAATAGAATTTGTATAAGCTTATAGATTTCTGGAAATAATACATAATGTTAAAGTTGTGTTTTATATTTTGAAAACTTCTTCAATCCTATAATTTAAATTAAATCTAATGCTTAGCAGTGTTTGATAATTATATTATTTTACATTTATACATTAATTATTCATATGACTTTTTTCTTGAAACTTATTGTAATTATAAATAATAGGTTTTATTTCATGTGTTCCTTGGTGTTATATACTGTTCTGCAAATGTAAGTTTAAGAAAAATGTAAGTTTAAGTAAAATATTTTTTAGAAAAAATATCATTTATTTTCTTAAAAGTACTGAAATTTATGAAAGATGAAATGTGAACATCTATAATATTTCATTTATACTTCCTTTAAGGCACTTACCAGCAAAGAAAAAGTTCCCATTTTACTTATATGTGTATATATATGTATGTATATCACTCTTCTGAAACCCTGTTGGCCGTATAGGTTGGACACTTCATTCTGATTTTTTTCTCCTTTATAACACACAAATTATGCTTTTTCATCACTTTGTCACTTACATTTTTTTTCCAAAGTATAATCCTATTTAGTATATTTAAAATAAATATTTAAAAATCATAAATTATTATTAAAATGCATTTCCCTGCCTTCCATAGGAGTAAGTTAAAGATTAAACAAAAGAAATAAAAATTCAAAAATTGATAATTTAAAAAGTCATTAACATGTGCTTTCACTGACTACACTAAAGGCTTTGAGTGTGTGGATCACAATAAATTGTGGAAAATTCTTAAAGAGATGGGAATACCAGGCTACCTTACCTGTCTCCTGAGAAAACTGTATGCAGCACAAGAAGCAACAGTTAGAACTGGACATGGAACAACAGACTGGTTCCAAACTGGGAAAGGAGCACATCAAGGCTGTATTTTGTCACCCTATTTATTTAACTTATATGCAGAGTGCATCATGCAAAATGCTGGGCTGGATGAATAACAAGCTGGAATAGAGGTTTGTGGGAGGAATATCAACAATGAGATATGCAGATGATACTATCTAATGACAGAAAGCAAAGAGGAACAAAAGAGCCTCTTCATGAAGGTGAAAGAAGAGAGTGAAAAAGTTGGCTTAAAACTCAAATTCAGGAAACTAAGATCATGCCATCCAGTCCCATCACTTCATGGCAAATAGATGGGGAAACAATGGATACAGGGACAGATATTATTTTCTTGGGCTCCAAAATCCCTGTGGACAGTGACTGCAGCCATGAAATTAAAAGACACTTGCTCCTTGGAAGGAGAGCTATGACAAATGTTGATGGCATATTAAAAAGCAGAGACATCACTTTGCCAACAAAGATCTGTATAGTCAAAGCTATGGTTTTTCNCCCCCCAAGTATCTTATCAGTACACTGATGCATATTTGTTGAGCTTCATTTACAAGATTGTCAGAAAACTAAATGTATTTTCACAGCACCTTCCAAATTTTTAATCAAGCAACATCTAATGAAGTCAAAAGGCAAATTTTTGTTTCTTTTCCACTTCCTTTTCTCCCAGTAGGATATTTATGAAGATAGCAAAGAAGATGACTCACACCTTAGTGGTACAGAAAAGGGATATCTTTAATCCACATATTACCACATGAAAAGTTCAAGTGCCATTCTTTGCTTCAAGGGGAACTTGAAGGAGGGATTTGTTTTATTACAGGGTCTACTAATACCAACTCTAAATCCCCATCCTTTCACAGGAGAGTGTATAAAATCCCTCTTCCATTTGTGAAAAGGAAACTCTCACAATACTGATGCACAAAGTGACATTTATTGACATTAAAAGCCTCATCAGTTATTTCTCAGCACTCTTTATCCCTTTTGCAGAGAGGTTCATTGTGCTGCTTGGCATGAAGGGAAACTGGCACTCTTTGATTTAGCAAAGTCTAGCCTGAAATCAGTGCTCCAAATAGTTTCTTTAAAGCTGGGCATTTTCCAAATATTGGATTGAGTCCTGTAAGTGTCTACATGGTGAAGAAATGAGTTTGATACAGTAGAGTCATAAAGATTTTTAAAGATATTCTGCTTTGCACTTGAATTATTAATATTGCATCTGCAGTAGAGCCCAGGGTAGTCTGCAGGGCATTAAAAATCTGTCTCTTATCAACATGGGCTACTTTACAGTCCTTATCCTGGGAAATAGTGACTACATAATTTCTCAGTCATTTTCTCAGCCTTATACTTAACCCATCTTTTTAAAAAGCAAGCAGTGAACAATTTATTGTCTCCATTGTTTAAATGTCAGGAAAGCTTCATAGTTAGTGCCTACACTTATAAGGAGGTCTCAAGTAGAGATTTTTCAAGGCCAGTTCAGTAGATAATTGGTTTAATTTAGATATTTGTCTTATACTTTCATGTTCCAGACATTGCACATTAAAGATAGAAATAATGATATAGCTCTTACCCTCAAGGAGCTCATGGTCTAAGAAAACAAGATATCAACACTGGACAACAATCACAACAGTTCTTGATAAGTACTGTGAGAGAAATATTCTATTCACAGGATAACTTTCAAAGGTGGAAAAAGACACCAATCCCACCTGACTGGAGATGAACACACAGAGGAGAACAAACTCTGAGTCATCTCTATCCTAGAGTCTTATTAAGGAGATTATCCACCATTAAACCAACCATTGAAGGGGTTTAAACAGGTCTGTCTGGATTTTTTAAGTAATCATTCTAGTCGCAGAATGGTAAATGGATTGAAATCCCAAATTCTCTTTCAATTAACAAAATCGTATATTTATGTGTAGCTTTGACAACAATTAAAGACATATTTCTTTTTTGATGTGTCCCATTAAATATGGCCAGTATGGCTAGGATCACAGGTCTTATTATTAATTCTTATATGGGGCTCTGTAATTTGCAAAATGTAGAGTTTTGGGACAAATAAAGAACTAGGGATTTTTCAATAAAATATTACAGAAAAATACGATATCAAAATATACTATACTATATTATATACTAGTATATCCTGGAGGAGGGCATGGCAACCCATTCCCATCTTTTTGCCTTGAAAATCCCCATGGACAAAGGAGTCTGGCAGGCTACAGTACACGGGATCAGTAAGAGTCGGATACAACTGAACAACTAAGCACGGCACGTACTAGTATATATTATACACTATATATACATATAGTATAAACTACCCCACTATATGGAGAAAGCGATGGCATCCCACTCCAGTACTCTTGCCTGGAAAATCCCATGGATGGAGGAGCCTGGTGGGCTGCAGTCCATGGGGTCGCTGAGAGCCGGACACGACCGAGCGACTTCACTTTCACTTTTCACTTTCATGCATTAGAGGAAATGGCAACCCACTCCAGTGTTCTTGCCTGGAGAATCCCAGGGACGGGAGAGCTTGGTGGGCTGCCATCTATGGGGTCGCAGAGAGTCAGACACGACTGAAGTGATTTAGCAGCAGCAGCAGCAGCATCCCACTATATACATAGTAGGTGACTGGGTAGTTATTTGGTATAGTGAAAGTGACTCAGTTGTGTCCGATTGTTTGCGAGCCCATGGACTATACAGTGCATGGAATTCTCCAGGCCAAAATACTGGAGTGGGTAACCTTTTCCTTCTCTAGAGGATCTTCCCAACCCAGGGATTGAACCCAGGTGTCCCACATTGCAGACAGATTCTTTACCAGCTGAGTCATAAGGGAAACCCAAGAATACTGGAGTGGGTAGCCTATTTGTTCTCCAGCAGATCTTTTTGGTCTAGGAATTGAACCAGGGTCTCCTGCATTGCAGGCAGATTTCTTAACAACTGATCTATCATGGAAGCCTTGATTTGGTAGTTGCTTCAACATAAGAGATAGATCTTAAATTATTAAATATGTGGTTCAAGGACTGATCAATAAAAATAATAGAATTTGTATAAGCTTATAGATTTCTGGAAATAATACATAATGTTAAAGTTGTGTTTTATATTTTGAAAACTTCTTCAATCCTATAATTTAAATTAAATCTAATGCTTAGCAGTGTTTGATAATTATATTATTTTACATTTATACATTAATTATTCATATGACTTTTTTCTTGAAACTTATTGTAATTATAAATAATAGTGTTTTATTTCATGTGTTCCTTGGTGTTATATACTGTTCTGCAAATGTAAGTTTAAGAAAAATGTAAGTTTAAGTAAAATATTTTTTAGAAAAAATATCATTTATTTTCTTAAAAGTACTGAAATTTATGAAAGATGAAATGTGAACATCTATAATATTTCATTTATACTTCCTTTAAGGCACTTACCAGCAAAGAAAAAGTTCCCATTTTACTTATATGTGTATATATATGTATGTATATCACTCTTCTGAAACCCTGTTGGCCGTATAGGTTGGACACTTCATTCTGATTTTTTTCTCCTTTATAACACACAAATTATGCTTTTTCATCACTTTGTCACTTACATTTTTTTTCCAAAGTATAATCCTATTTAGTATATTTAAAATAAATATTTAAAAATCATAAATTATTATTAAAATGCATTTCCCTGCCTTCCATAGGAGTAAGTTAAAGATTAAACAAAAGAAATAAAAATTCAAAAATTGATAATTTAAAAAGTCATTAACATGTGCTTTCACTGACTACACTAAAGGCTTTGAGTGTGTGGATCACAATAAATTGTGGAAAATTCTTAAAGAGATGGGAATACCAGGCTACCTTACCTGTCTCCTGAGAAAACTGTATGCAGCACAAGAAGCAACAGTTAGAACTGGACATGGAACAACAGACTGGTTCCAAACTGGGAAAGGAGCACATCAAGGCTGTATTTTGTCACCCTATTTATTTAACTTATATGCAGAGTGCATCATGCAAAATGCTGGGCTGGATGAATAACAAGCTGGAATAGAGGTTTGTGGGAGGAATATCAACAATGAGATATGCAGATGATACTATCTAATGACAGAAAGCAAAGAGGAACAAAAGAGCCTCTTCATGAAGGTGAAAGAAGAGAGTGAAAAAGTTGGCTTAAAACTCAAATTCAGGAAACTAAGATCATGCCATCCAGTCCCATCACTTCATGGCAAATAGATGGGGAAACAATGGATACAGGGACAGATATTATTTTCTTGGGCTCCAAAATCCCTGTGGACAGTGACTGCAGCCATAAAATTAAAAGACACTTGCTCCTTGGAAGGAGAGCTATGACAAATGTTGATGGCATATTAAAAAGCAGAGACATCACTTTGCCAACAAAGATCTGTATAGTCAAAGCTATGGTTTTTCTGGTAGTCATGTACAGATGTGACAGTTGGACTATAAAGAAGGATGAGTGCTGAAGAATTGATTATTTCAAACTGTGGTATTGGAGAAGACTCTTGAGAGTCCCTTGGACTACAAGGAGATCAAATCAATAAATCCTAGAGGAAATCAGTCCTGAATATTCTTTGGAAGGACTGATGCTGAAGCTGAAACTCCAATATTTTGGCCACCTGATGTAAAGAGCTGATTTATTGGAAAAGACCCCGCTGCTGAGAAAGATTGAGGGTAGGAGGAGAAGGAGGAGACAGAGGATGAGATAGTTGGATAGCATCTTTGACACAATAGACATGAGTTGGAACAAATTCCAAGAGATAGTGAAGGACAAGGAAGCTCAGCGTGTTGCAGTCCATGGTGTCACAAAGAGTTGGACATGACTTAGTGACTGATCAACAAATTTCAATTCTATGAAGGGTGTAGAATTTGCACAGAGTGTAAAGATCTTTCATCAGCTTACTTAGTTTTAAAACAATCACGTATAATAAATTGCCATTAGCTACATTCTGCATATTAAAAAATTAAAAACTCCAGTTATAAAGAGATTGAGACTTGTTTGTGATCACTATTAGGAAGTAGTGAATTTGGAGATTGAATACAAACTTAAACCTTTGATGTCAGAGCTAATCCACGTTCTTCGTAACTGTATGTCATAAAGATATAAAATACACCAGACTTTAAAACATTCATTTTTTTGTCACTTGGAATATACCATTGTCCAGTGCAATCATTCTTTACCTCTCTGCATTGCACTCACAAATACTGGATCTGCTAAGACAAATCCCAGAGTATAGCATTCAGTGGTAAAAATGATGCCTTTGAAAAACCTGGTAACAATAAAAGGTCTTAAAAAGGCCTAAACTGCAGTAACTCAATATCCATTAATTACTAAGCAGCTATTATTGCATTTGGCTTCCTTAAAGTTAATTGCATATATATGTTAGTTCTCATTCAGCTAAAATGGTGAACTAATGGAACCAATACATGTAAGCATAAAGAAATATCTTTTAAAATTAACATAAAACTTTACATTTAGCTGTTATATAGTTTTGCATTAGTTAAAACAAATACCCTAAAATATAATTTTTTTCTGAATATTTCACATTCACAGNTAACTCAATATCCATTAATTACTAAGCAGCTATTATTGCATTTGGCTTCCTTAAAGTTAATTGCATATATATGTTAGTTCTCATTCAGCTAAAATGGTGAACTAATGGAACCAATACATGTAAGCATAAAGAAATATCTTTTAAAATTAACATAAAACTTTACATTTAGCTGTTATATAGTTTTGCATTAGTTAAAACAAATACCCTAAAATATAATTTTTTTCTGAATATTTCACATTCACAGTCGTTTAATTCTTTGTAAAGATAAGAAATAAAAAGGAGAAAAAAAGAAATTTTCATACACCTAGTATACAAATTGGCTTTTTATTTTATAAGATTTTTCTAAACTAAATAAAATTGCAAAAAAAAACCTGCTCAATTAGATTGCTATAAGATGCATACATAATCATTTAGTAAAGATGTACATTTTTTTCTAAAATTTTATATTAGCTTATGTTCTTAAAAAATTTGCTTTACTCTATTAATATAATTTTTAAACAAAAGTCTTAAGGCTACAGATATATCTTGATGTCTCCAAAGAGGCTTCTAATATGGTTTTTCTGAAAATCAAATATCAATTCTTTTTTTAATCTAATGCCATTCAATACTAAAAATTAATTAAATTGAACTCTCCATAAACAGTAAAGACAAAAGTCTCTGAAGTAAAATTTTTTCTATGACTTTCGGGCCTCTGTAGTTTTCCAAAATTATATTTTTCAAAAAAGCTACTCTGTTTTTGATTTCCGTGTGAATAGGTAATCTTCGATTTTAGGTTGGTTTTTTAAAAAAGGCATTTGGTCGATCTTTTCATATTTCTTGCTGAGAGTATAATTTGCATGTAACTTATCAACAGATGTTCAATAATAAAAAAGAACAATAAGACATTCACTAAAGCATGAGTTGCCAACATCATTGACTAATATGCTCCTTTATGGGAAAAATAAATCCATCAATGAATGAAAATAGAATTCATATTTTTAGAGTCCTTGCCATTTTAATGATTACTTCATGGCACCATTGCTCTAATTTCCTACAACTGTTTTTATTTAAAACATGCACTTTATGAAAATCTGAAGGACACAAAGATTAAAGTACTGAAAATGACAAATGTGGACAGTTGGACATTCAATTATTTTTCATTGACTACCAAGTGGCTGAGGACATTTATTTTCTTTTTTCAAATATCCTCTTAAATTTACGTTAGTGCACTTTTACATCAGATTCTATTCACCTTTGTTCATTTTATATAAAGAGACAGTAACTGAGTTAGCACTTTTTTTTTTTAAGGGACAAAAGCACTCTATGAATGCCCACATTGCTTTGTACACCTGAGATCTAGTGACTATATTTTGAGTTCCTGCTACTGCTGCTAAGTCACCTCAGTTGTATTTGACTCTGTGCGACCCCACAGATGACAGCCCACCAGGCTCCACCATCCCTGGGATTCTTCAGGCAAGAACACTAGAGTGGGTTGCCATTTCCTTCTCCACTGCATGAAAGTGAAAAGCGGAAGTCAAGTCGCTCAGTAAGTGTCCGACTCTTCGTGACCCCACGGACTACAGCCTACCAGGCTCCTCCGTCCATGGGATTTTTCCAGCAAGAGTACTGGAGTCGGGTGCCATTGCCTTCTCAAATTTTGAGTTCCAGGTTTTAGCTAAAATTGGCTTGTAGAATTTATTCACCAAGGTCACTGAAGTCAAATCATTTGTATATTTCCCCAACTGACTCCAGGTGAAGCCAGCTGAGTATTTAAAGTGACGGATGTCTCCTGATCTCAGGACAATTTATCACAGAAAGTATTCTCACCCAAGAACTTTCCTGGTGAGTCTAAAGCAATGGCTTTCTTCAACAGATTTTTGAGACAAATGTCTCAATTTTTATGTGACTGGATTGTGTGACACTCGGAGATCATCTTAAAGGAGACTCAAAAAGAAAAAAAAAAAAAGAGCATGATGACCTTATAAGCAGCATGAGCCACAGTGGACTAGGAAAGAGTACATTTAGAGTGGACTTTGGGAAGGACAACTGTTTCCTGATGATTGTTATTGCCTAATGAGATCCGTGACCACACATCTATTATGTGGGACAAACATGGCTCCCTGCTGGCTCCCCAAAGCATGCTGACAGTTGGTGGTTATGATGGTAACTGACTTTAACACTCTAGCAATGTTTTAATATATTTTTTCTCCCATGTCTATGACATTAGAACAAGGCTTGAATACCCCATGTAGAAAATACAACTGAAATGTGAAAATAGTATAACTTGGACATTCTCTGTAGCAGTTCTGTGTTGCCACTATAACTAATGCTTATTTTGGGAAGCAATCTTTTTCCACTGTCTACAAATAATTTTGAGAATATTTATAAAGTTACCATAAAGAATTTTCAAATACTGGCTGCTCTAATAAATTACATCCTTTTAGTAAAGGAAGCCAAGGTGAATTATACATTATTTTGCCTAGAACTACTTGTATTTATTGCTTTGCAGGAAACCAAAATCTAGCATTTGTGGTTTCAAAAAGATAAAAGTAATGATTTTTTTTAAAATAACATTATTTTACATAAAAAACAGTTTTTCCTACCGAGGATATCATGTCTTCAGGTCCCTGTACCTGAAGCAAAATAATGTTATCAATACAGGAGAGTGTCAACATTGAAAAGTGATATCTGGTTTGGTCACTTTCAAAAGCTGTGTAGAATGACATGTGCTATGTTAAAAGACACAAAACCAAGCCTTGGCTTTAGTTTTCATTCTGCTTTTCTGACAGAAAATCTTTAGCGCACTGTCTCTGATGAGAAAGCAAACTATCCTTTATGTAAATTTATCACTTAGAAGCACTGAACATTTACTTGCTATTATACAATCACATCTTTCTTCCTGGAAAAAAAAATTAGTATTTTTTCAAGAAGTAGAGTAATACTTGTGAATCATGAAAGAAACAACAGATGTTCCAACTTCCCCCCACCTGCTTATTTTTTTAAGGCAAATACCAAAGCCTTGAGTGGGTAAAAATAAATGACAAAAAATCGAAAACCTTTGTTTGTTACCTAAAAAGCCAAAAAAAAAAAAAAATCTTTAGTAAAACCATCAAGATCATAAAAGTATTTTGTATCACAAATAACTGATTCTATTTTCTGAGTCGACATGGTGGTGCATCTCCACAGAACAGTCAGGAAGGCAAAGTCATGATCTGAAGCACCATCATAACAGTAGTAGGAGAAACTCTATGTTCTCATGTAGTCAAATGTCATTTTAAGCTATTTGAAGTAAAAATAAGTTATATTTCAAGTGTCTGACCTCAGGAGAGAGTATGGGAAAAAAGAACCTGGACAAGGAAACAAACCTCAGTAAGTAGAGGGAGGTCTGGATATCATTCGTCCATATGGTTGCTCTGCCTATTTCCTCTGCAGGCTCTGCAAAGGTCCTGGTCTCTCCTACTAGAACATCACTGGTCTCTAAGCATTAGTCACTGCCATCATAGGCACTGAATATATGCACACAGTAATAAAATTATCATAATTATTACAATTTATACATATATTAAGGGAGTGATTTTGAGTTAGAAGTTGATGCACTTTTCTTCTAACATCTATTTGAGTTTTATTCACTGATAAGTAAACAGAGTTCAGAGAGATTATGCATCATATTCAATGTTACACAGCTAATAAGTAATGAAGCTTGGACTGGAATCCAAATCCATTGACTTCAAAATTGTATTTCTTAGCCTCAACTAAAATGGTGTTTTGTAAATATCTGGAAACAGCTTGAGCGTGGGCTCCTTGTTCTTATGTGTACTTTTCTCTCCTGTCATTAGAGTGGTAGAAAGCAGAGGATGAACCTGGGGCAAACAATTTTGAGAGTCTTAGAGAGAGAGTCTTTGACCCTTAATAATGTTTTACTGTTGTTCATTGGATTATTTGTAACCTACTTTAGCTTGAAAAGGATGTAAGAATGGTGTTCTCCATTTACAACACGCCACACAGACATATTAAAGCAAACATCCAAACAACCAACAAATCAACAAATAGAGCAAGTCCATCTGTTATAATGAGTATTCTGGGATGAATAGTATAGATTTTCTGCTCACAGACTGAATGCCATTCTTAAACATCTTCATTATATAGGCCTACATGACACAATGCAACTATAAGTTATTACTGGTTCTAATAAACTTCCATTAATTGAGCAGAACATCTAGGTATTCTGTGAATAGAACACTTAGGTATTCCAAACCCCAAGATTTTATGTTAAGTATTACTGTCTCTATTTCATAAATAAGGAAACTGAAACCTAAAAAGATAATGTAATTGATGAAAGGTGATGCAGCTAATAAATGCAAAGTCTTTTCTTTCACGATATTACACCATGTTGCCACTGGGCACTACAGCAAAGTAGAGGCTGTAGAGAATCACACATTGGTGCCCTTTCTGTCTCTCCTAGTATCTGCAGTATTAATTCTATTTTGCATATAAATGCCTAACATTACATCTCCATTTATATGGACATATAGGAGCAAGATAAATGAAATAATGAAAAAAAATAAGATAAACTCAGAATACAGGATATTCTGGATTGGCACAATCATTTTAAAACGCCAAGGTCATGAAAAAATCCTCAATATGATAGAATTACATGGTGTAACAACCAAAAATAACTCCTGATCTATGATTAACTCTTGGTTAAAAAGAAAATAAAGATTAATAGAACTATAAAATACATTTAGGGAAAACTGGAGAAATGAAAAACGAGCCAGCAAGATCAGAGAAAACAGAAGAAACTGAAGAAGATTTATGTCTTTCCCAATTCCTCCAGCAAAGGATTTGGCAAATGTATCATAGAAGAATAGGGATTTGTTCAGTCTGTTCCATGACATCGCTCTGTAATATTCCAGCATATATTAGTTTTCCCTATGTCAAAAGTCTAACCTTAGGAAAAGGACTTTTGAATACATATTGCTAGGTAACAGACACTTATTGTTTCTTATGTGTAAGCTCTTCTCAGGATTCCATCTCTTATTCGTCTAATGGGCTCTATGGTGTTCAGTATAAGGCTCCATTATTGGCACTCAAGGAGACTAAGGCAAGAGGTATTTCTATATACACAAGATCCACAAGTCCTCCCAGCAATGAGTGAATTGACATGAAGCAGTATGTACTGCAATAAAACTCCAGTGTGAATGAAAGGATTACACGATTCCTTGAAGTTAGTTGCAGCTCTATGCCCTTATTTCAATATTTAATCAACTTAGATGTGACAAAAATAAGTTTGCCATTAGCCAGCAGGGGAAGAAAGGTCCCTTCAGTGGTTACAGAATGTAGCCTCGGCACATCTTGGTGAGGTGGGCGTCTTTATGCATTATTCTTCTCATTTTACCAGGCAGGAAGTAGAGAGAGAGAGAGGCTAAGTGACTTGCCCAAGGACAAAGAGTGAGTCAGATGCAGAGCTGGGAATTGAGCCCACTTCTCCTTGTTCCCAGTGTACAGCTTTTCTCAGCAAGCCATAATGTCTTTCAGATGGATCATTTCCTAAAATGTATTAAGTTGTTAAAAATTCAATATGGGTGTTACATTGCTTTCCAACTAGCTCTGTTTCTCACTACTTTACTAGAGCTATTATCAAAAGCTCTAGTAAACGGATGGTCAGATCAGTAAAATCATATCTGTATTTTTTAGACAATATACCATTAAAACTGGATATATCCAAGTACCTAAGAGGAATCAGAGTCATTGGAAAGTGAATTTGTGTTTGGATCTTTCAGCAGGTAAGAGGGATTTCACAATGAGGGAAAAAACTCAGCTTCAAAATTAGCAGAAACTGGAATGTTCATAAAGAACAAAATCTCACTGACCACCAAAAAGAGTTAAAAAATGAACTCTAAACTCCCCCCAAAATACACCAATACGATGTTTGTGTCAGGCATCAAAAAGGCAAGAAAATAAAACGTAGTATATACTGAAAAAGTTGGTATTTTAGGCCCTTCCAAAGTCTTTAGACACTTATTTTTATTCAAACTAAGAGTGTTTCATTAGCTGGGATTTTAACCATTGGTTCATTGGGAATTTCAGGACATAGGCAGGAACTATCCTTTTAAGGGCTTCTCTAAAGACTCTTACTCTGCTAACCAAACCAGAAATAGTAAGTCACCCCGATGCTAACATTCCTATAAGTCTTCTGATTTTGATCATTAGGAACATCAACAACAGATCTCTGTGCCCTTTACTAAAGAACCCAGATTCGGCTGTACAATCTCCTTCAATACAGTAGTCTGGACAACTACCAATTGGTCAAGATTTAACCAAGAGGTCAAACTCATTCACTATTTCTGGCATATGCTTTTCTGATGAATCTCCACCCAGAGGACAAGACACAGAGTCATTGCAGCCCTATAGCCTCAACTGCCAAGTCTGATCAAACCCTCTGCAATTATCTCTTACATGACTTGCTCATATTTCCGTAATGTTTCTTACTTGAATTAGACCATCAACTCTTTGCAGGCAGAGATAACTATAAAAAATTCCCTAACACAGTTTTCCTGAGAAAAGAACAATAAATTCAAATTTATTTTAGAAAAGTTATTTATATATTTTTTAGAAACTTTGGAAAGAGTGAAAATTTGAATTCCTTAGTAACCATCATCACCTAATTCTAATTAATAAAATTTTATTCAACAGACAGCCAATCATTATAGCTAATACTTTATTAAAATTAAAGAACTGACCAAAATGATTTCTTCTGGAACATGAAGATACATTAATTGAGCAGTTGTTCTTGCAATTTTTATCACCCTTAGGATAATCTTGCATCACTCAAGAGACTGCATTCAGTTAAAACTTTCAGAATTTTCAATATCCTAAAAAATTCCCTAGAAAACTGGCTGATTCCAGGACAGAAACAGGGAAAATGCACAATAATTCTGTGCTCATTTAGCAGTAATAAAAATTCAGAAAGTGCTCAGAAAATGATGGGGTATGTCAAAAGGGCAGAGTAGCAAATCTGATAGAGTGCCCATCAGCCATAGGTAAATATTTTGAGCAATAAAATGAATAGTGATAGTATTGGATAATAACACAAATAATAAAATAAATACCTGTCTATACTGATATAAATGAGTAACAAATCAGAAAGAAGGGACATTTCTTGAAGAACAATTCTAAGTAATCATCTTAGAAAGAATGAGGAAAATGTCACTCTGCTCCTACAAATGAGTGTGGTTAACATCACCAATAATTAAACAAATTGATATGTATAGTATACTAAAGAGGCTATATTTCTTGTGAAATGTTCTTGTCAATAATGCATAACCAGGAGAAAATATCAGGCAAACCCAAATTGTGGAACATTCTATTGGGGAAACGGAAGATGAAACACAAACCTAAACGTGATCCCATTTGTGTCTCAGCATGAGGATTTGTCTACTCATCAGGATCATCCTTCTGCCTTATTCACTTCACTCTGTTTTCTGCTCCCTTTTGATCTTCTTTTTTCTCTTCTCCATTTCAGTAATGATCCATGTGTAGTGTGTGGCATAGCAATTTTGTTTTCACCATGTGGCTGTTACTTATCAGGTAGAATATTTTCCAGGAAGCCCCTGGGGTTATGAGACAGAAATCATCCTCATAGTATCCCCTCGTGATTATTAAGAAGGTTTTGTTTTTTAGACAACTTTCCACGGCGTATTCCCTCCTAAGTCACGATTGCGTCTGATATTACTGACCTCTAAAGGCTCATTAAGAGTTTTCTCTGTGCTCAATTTTCTCCCCAGATTCTACCTTTATGTTTCATAGGGGAGAGGAAGTTGTCAAGGCAGAGATACAGGACACTGTTAAAACTAATCTTTAGTATCCTTCTTCCCTTAGCCATGAGCTGAAACAATAACGCATTACAAATTTCAAGGCATTACACTTAGCTCTCTAGAGCCACCTTTTGTCTGTAAAGCACCAAGTAAATTGTCTATTCATTGTGATCCAGTCTAACCTTCTGCTGATATCTGCAACTCAGGGGTTCCAGAGTGGGTCACAGCTGTCAGTCTGACTCTTAAATCTATCAGCTGATGCTGATAGATACTTTTTTCTTTCTTTTTAATCTTGATGGACAATATTTAAATCATAGGGAATTGTGCATGAACATCAAAACTCCTGGTCTCTCCTGAATTTCAAAAGGTTGGACAATCCTCTGCCCACATTCACAGGAGAGCCCACAATCTGCTTCAGTATCAGCTACCCCTTGGAAAAGGTGAGTGCTCTCTAATTTACATGTCACCAGGGCACCTCTGACCAGACTTGGCTGTATGCACTTTTGTTTGTAAAAACTGCCCTATATATTGCCCTTTAATTAATAAAGGTTAGTCAAATATGTCTGAGTGCCTTCACTTAACATGATGAGTAAAGAAAATAAAGCAGCCTTTTCTCTGAGTCTAGGAATCTCAGAAGCCAGTCAACCTGTTTCCTTTGGAGAAACTGCAGAGGAAGTGCTGCCTGTGCTTTCCTCTTGTTTGCGTGAGAGGAGCTGGAGAGAATTGCTGTTTCAGGTTCCTTTGTATGATTTCCTGTGTTTTAAAGAAATGTGACTGCTTTTACTGTATACTAAGTTCAAGTCTTACTTACACAGTGACTCTCAAGCAGGAGTTTGCAAAGCTACGATAGAGCCATTACTGTTTTACTTCACACGGAAGGGTTTTCCTAATCCTCTTTGGCATTCATCTCTAAACCTTGGTGAACTCAAGCAGCTTCAATAACTGAAAGTTTATTTTTGACTTAAGTGATTTTCTTTCTACTGGTAGATTTTTCAGGTTTCTCACCAGCTTAACTGTTATCTGAATAAGCTTTGTTTATTTTCCTTGGCTCCTTATAGCAGGTTGAAGTCTGTTCCAAGGGGTCACAACATGTCCTGCCCAAATGCCTTTTATTCTGAGTATGCAGTCAATAAATTTTTTTTGCTTTATCTAAAATATAAATAACCCCCCTTATACTCACTTTGAACCTTTTCCCAAAGTACTTTCCTTATGAAAAAAAAAAAAAAAAAAGGCTGTTTAGCAGACCTCTGTGTGATGTGAGCAGAGTTCTAGTCAGGGAGCATAAATCATGCCTCATACTCACTAAAATACAAGTAACCCTTCCCCTTCCTGCTGTTTTCAATTACTCCGATTAATTTATTTCCAAACTTTTGGCACCCCTCCACTAGAGTACACAGCAAACAAATTTACAGTGAGTCCCAAATTAAATATTAATGCAAAATCTCCCAGCCTCAATTTCATATTGTTCAGGCACTCTAAAATTTAATAAAATGTTGGTGTTTATCTCATATTTAACTTATTCCTATGCATAGTGTTGATTTTGTACTGAAAACTTGGAGCCAAATTATTAAAGGGCCTTTTGACAATATGCATGAAAAATGAACTAAACTTAAAGTCACATACAAATTAGATTTCTGCACAGGCATCTAGCAAATGTCTACTAAACCTCCAGGTAAGCTCTTTACACAATAAATAAACTGGTTGGGATTTTTGGTTTCAATATCTTATTTAAGTATTTCTGAAATTATAAATGCATAAGCTATGGGTCTCTTTTTATTTTAATCTAATGTGTGTTTAGTATGCATCTTCTCTTTTTAATCTTAAGGAATATCATATTTGAAAACTAAGAAAGCAGTTATCTTTTTAAATTAGTTGTAATGGTCATGTAGCATTTCCAAGGCAATTTCTCAGGTTGGAGTGAAGTATGTCCTCTATAATGCTGCTGTTCACTATACAAACTAAATAGTGTCTAAAAGGGCTGATTATCTCAAGTTGCTTTTATTGGCAATAGATGGCCTATACAGCTTAAAAAGAAACTCAATGAAAATATTTGGGGTAAGCTTGTATTTTGGAATACAGACTTGAATATTGATTTTTAAAACTAAAGTTTGATTTCTTCTCAAGGTAGAAAACAAAAAAGAGATCCAAAAGAAAACAAGAGCAATGAAGAAAAAAAAAATCAATGGCACAAAATCTTGAAACAGTCTTCTAATAACTAAGGACTAAAATGGCTCATTCAGCTTAATATTATCAGTTCAGTTCAGTTCAGTTGCTCAGTCGTGTCCGACTCTTTGCGACACCATGAGTTGGAGCACACTAGGCCTCCTTGTCCATCACCAACTCCCATCTCATCCTCTGTCATCCCCCTCTCCTCCTGCCCCCAGTCCCTCCCAGCATCAAAGTCTTTTCCAATGAGTCAACTCTGCATGAGGTGACCAAAGTATTGGAGTTTCAGCTTTAGCATCAGTCCTTTCAAAGAACACCCAGGACCGATCTCCTTCAGAATGGACTGGTTGGATCTCCTTGCAGTCCAAGGGACTATCAAGAGTCTTCTCCAACACCACAGTTCAAAAGCATCAATTCTTCGGCTCTCAGCTTTCTTCACAGTCCAACTCTCACATCCATATATGACCACTGGAAAAACCATAGCCTTGACTAGATGGACCTTTGTTGGCAAAGTAATGTCTCTGCTTTTGAATATTAACAGCATTTCCCTTAAACACTGTATGCACATTTTCTTCCCCAAAGACCCTTGAGCTCTGATTTTTTTTTTCTTTTTCATCAGTTTCAAAAAAATTCTCTCTCCTTGTTCTTTTTTCTCCTCTCACTTCCTCTTCCCTTTTTAGCTCATCAAGAATTGAATAAACCCAAATGGGTTTGTTTTATAGCTATAAGAAAAACTTTCCTGCAAATCCAAAGATGCACAGTTACTAAATTTACTAGGGTTTTTATTGCTTATTCTGGTTTATGTTGTTTACTCATGTCTGCCTCCAGTCTACAAATCACACTGAGATAGGTACGTAGTAGGAACTATAACATTTATTCAGTGAGTGTGTGGATAAGTGCAAAAGAATCATCCAAGGGTGCTTACTGACCAAGAGGAGCAACCATTAGGTCATAAACTCTTATCCAGTATGTTCCCCATCACTTTTCAACACCCCTTTCCCTTTCAAAGTTTTCTTGGCATTTCCAGGGAGGGTAATGAATATAGCCAGTAGCAATTTCCTTAAAATTTCATCCCATTAATCAAATATTCGTAAGTGGGATTGGTGACTGTCGGCACAAATTCTTCTCAATCGTATCAAGGACTTGGGGTAATGGGAAAGGAATTCTTCATTGAAAATACTGAGAATTTCCTCAAGAAAAAAAAAATCACATGAGTCTACACTTAAGTCAATGCCCCTTCCTTCTGCTGTTATAATAGTTTATATTTTTAGAAATAACTAAATAGTTGCTGCCACATTTACCAATACCTGGCATGTTACTAAGTATATTAACTAAACTCCCAAAGAATACTATGAGTTATTCTACTAATTTCATTTTGCAGACATGGTATGGGTAAATATGTGTAATAGAGAAGATGGTAGTAATAATTCTGAAATATAGGGAAAAAGACAAGCAATATTGCAGGGTCTACATGTGACCATTCCATGCCATGACACATTTCATACAAATCAATAAGTAGTGGTATAAAACAAAATGCATTCTTTTCTAAATAACCTAGAATGTTAACTTTTACCTCCCAAGATGATAATTTAAGGCTTTATTTCATGCCTTATCCTTCTAATCTATTGAAAGGTTCTACATTCATTGCTATAGAAAATCTTCCTAAAGATGAGTAACTCTTCTATCCCATCCTCATCTACAATGCTACCTTGTTGTTTAAGCTGCCGACATCTCTCCTGAGCAATTATAATAACCCTTTAGTTGTATTTACTGTGTCTCTTATTCTTTTTTATTCAGTAGCAAGCATGATCTCATAAATAAAGTTGTGTCTTATCACCTCTGATTAAACATCCAATTGCAGCCTATTAGAATGAGAGCAAAACCCAACTGGCCCACTCTGATCTGCACAATCCTACCTGACCTACTCATAAATGCTCCTTTCCCCATTCCTCGTCTCTTCCAAACACACAACGTGAACTTTAGGCACATAGACCTTCTTCCTTTCTCTAAAATGCCAAAATCATGACTTCTTCTCAAGGGTTTACATGTAAAGTTCCTCTCTCAGAACCATGCATAGTTTGTTCCTTCACATCACTTTTTATCTCAGCAAATATGTTATCCTTCACAAAAATGTCTGGATTACAACCAATCCCCAGAGCACCTCTCTTGAATACATTATGTTATTTTTCTTTCTACTTAGCACAAAATATTATGTATTAACTTATGTGTCAGTTTGTTTATTGTCTGTCTCTTCCTACAGTAAAATTTTAATATCCTAAAATGTAAGTTCAGACAGACTAGTTGCATTGTCTACTTGCTCACCTGCTTCTTTCCCAACCTCTAGAAAAACTCCCAGCAGATCTCTGCTCAAATTTGTTGAATGGATGGATACATAAAGGAATGACCACCAACCACATGAGTTGTTTTAGGGATCATATGATTTCAGGAGGAAAAAATAGAAAAAAATTAAAGTGCCCTTACAGCAACAATGGATTTCTTCTGCTCTTAGCAATTTACATTAAGTTAATGGTATAATTAATGAAATAATGGGTATGTATTTAATGAGATACCACTGTGTGAAATGTTTACACATATGCTGTTTTCCTTGCATTCATGAAAGGTATGAGAGACACTGCCAGGTCTCTCTTTTCAGAGTTGGCTGGAAAAGTTTTCTGTAAACCTCTAACAGTGTTTTTCACAGGCACTCAGATTAAAATACATACAAAATAAAAATTGTCCTGCTTTTCGTAACCTTATGATCTCCCAGCAATGAGAAAAGCGAGGGGAATGGGAAAAAGTCTTAAGCTTTGGTTCTTACACTATTAAGATTAATTTCAAAATACTTGACAATATCATCAGCAAGTGAAAACAGAAGAAAGCATTCTAGCGTAGGAAAGAACTCTATCCAAAGATGGACAATTCTAAATTCTACTTATTTTTAATGTTGGTCAATGCTGGATAAAGTCACTATCATTTCCCCTAAGTAAGATTTGTACACCACAAGTATTACAGGCCATCAGCATGGTGCTGGTGAACTGCTAGCCCTTTTGTTAGAATGACAGTGATACAAGGACTCAGCAAAAGGGCCTGAATTCTGGTTAGCAATTCTACCTATAAATCTTAGTTATTTTTTAATGAAAGTCTCATAAATACGGATGTCCAGTAGACATAATCTGTAATAGTTTCACCTGACAAGGCAAAAATCTCACCCATGAGCTGGCATCAGTATCACTGTACTTTCAGAGCTTAATTATGAGAAAAATGTCTTAAAAATTAATAGAGCTGATTAAAGTAGAATATTTTAATAAAGCATACTTTTTATTTTAGCATGGTCATACCAATAAAATATATAATTAACAATTTTAGAAAATGCATACAAGGTCTTAGATTAGCTATCTAAAAACCAAATCTTTGTAAATCTCAAAATTTTATAGTTACCAAATTTTAGCAAATTGTATTTTAGCAAATGTTTGAGTAGTTCCTTACTGCCTCAGTTACCTGATTTGTGCGGATTGAAGCTTCAGAAAATTTTTACTGCCAAGGTTTTCTCTCTTAGCATCTTTATCCTTCCTCTCCTTATACATCCTAGTTTCTAAGGAAAACAATCATTCTAAACTCATTAGTCTTATTTGACAGTTTTTCTTTTTCACAAATAGCTTAAAATACCCCAGAAACACTCAAAGCAAGCAACCAGAACCAGAAGTTTTAGCTCTCTTCTTCTCCATCCCTCTCTATCTTTAGTTCTCTTTTCTCATTTTAAGAAGAAAGAGCTAAGATGAGCAAATGGTCATTAAAGAAAAACACAGCAGCAAAAAAATTCTTAAGGAATCGTATTCATAATTCTAAAGCCGTTTTGGAAGTCTTGAAGGATGTCAATGCAATGGGGAAAAGTTAGGAAGGAATGTCCTATTGATTGCAAGAATAAAACAAGAGATGGTCTGTGATACCTTGATCTTACCTAAAGAAGAAATGTATTCTTTTGACTACAATGAGGTCATGTTTCAACAATACCTGTCTTTGGTCTGAAGGCTAAGCCAGCCAGGACAATGAGGTGCGTGCATCTCAGGAAGAGATGTCTGACTGTTAATAAGAATGCATTGTGAGATAAAATGGGATCTTAGCAAGGCAACCCACTCTATCTTCTTCAAGATTTTTTTTCTTACTTAAAAAAGTTAGAAGGAATCTCATATGAAACAATACTTTCTCAACTTGTCTTGTATAAAGGGCATAGTTATAAAATTATTCACATGTAAATGGAAAACTTTTATACAGTCATGGCTATATTCAAACTTTTTCTGAGAAAAAATAAGATTAAACAGATAAGACTATATAAACTGAAATTATTTTTCATTGTTCCTACAGGTAAAGAAATCTTTGACAAATGTTTTATATTTACAACTACTTTGGAGTATATGAGAAATTCCAAATGTAGATAATATATCCTTATTCAACAAATGAGAGTGGCAGAGTTATTGAATAATGTTAAGTGACACCATTGTTACCAACTAAAGCATTAGCCTTTTCCCTGATGATAATTAAAAGAATCTAACCTACTGAGAAATCAGCAACAAATGAGTGGGTGCATTTATTTAATCAAGCCATTACATTTTTTAACCACAACTGGACATATAATTGCAGACTAAAAGTTAATGTGACTGTGTGAGAAAGTTATTATAGTCATATTTAAAAGCACACTAAATACTGTTGTCCACTTTATCACTGTAATGATTTCCATTTTATATTCTATATTGAGAGTCTTGACTTTGAAATATATTTTATTTTTTTAATATTTTTGAAAAAATAACTCAATAAACAAAGCCAAAAAAGAAGAATAGGAACTTTCAAACCAATTTTCAATAAAGTAGCATTTGTCTCTACAGGAATAAATTCAGAGCATGTATTTATTAATATCCTAATGCTGCTTTAAACTCTTATGCTACCCATGATATAAATAAATAATTACTACCGAACATAATGAATTTGCCTATTACGAACTGCATAACAGCAAAGGTATATTTGATTTACTCCACAAAGCAGATAGGAAGTATCATGTATAAGGCTTTCAGAGAAATACATTGTTGTTGTTTTCCATAAAATTTAATTTTAAGCTTTTATGCAAGATCAATTTTACTATTTTACCAGGACTGGCTACTATCTAGTAGTTTGATGCTCATTTAGTTCCTAGTCAATTCAACCAATTTGTTTAGTCAGAAAGCTCAGTCAAAATAATTGAGCTTGTATAGAGACACACTAACTCAATAGGAGGGAAAGCGATAAAGAAACTATATTTTGGTATCACTGAATTCAAAACAGAGCAATAAATAATACATATTTTCTCACTTAGCCTTTTAGTTATGCTGGGGGGCTGGGAAGGAAGGCTACCAAATCATTTATGAGGAGAAAATATAGATTTAAAAGTGTGAAGGCAGCTTATAGCAGAAAAACTTCTAGTAGAAAAAAGCATATAAATTTTGAAGGTCTAAACTTACTTGTTCAGATGTGTTGCAAAATCTTCTGAAGACTTCATTCCCTCTTCTACAATATAGAGTGTTCAGAAGTAGTTGGAGAGATTAATATTTATTCAAATGAGATCACACACAATAGTGAACAGTGATTACATATTATTACAAGTGCAATACTCTTCAAAAGCATGTCGATTAAAAAGATATTCATTGGCACATATATGAATTAGTACAAAAATAACTTTAAAAACTCTAATATTTAGAGATATTTCCAAGTTTTTTGTATTTGAATTTTAAATAATGGAACTTTTTTTCCAAGCAACTAATAAATGTTAACTATCTCCAAAAAGAAAACAATTGTAGAATGCCCCTAAGACTTGTAGATTATTAGATTTGTGACTGCTATGTTGCAACCTCATTCTTATGCCTCTTTTTCAGTGGGTTGTTATACAGGTGAAATTTGGAAAATAAAAATCCATGTGAAGATGGAAAGCAACTCCATGGAAGAGCATTACTTGACTGGTTACAATTATTCTGCCTTTGCTGTCCCATCCGGGGCGGGGGCAAAAATTGTGCTCTCTGTGTATCAAGGTAGGTTTGAGTCATTATTTTTCAATTAAATATAAAGATCTAGATTTCTTCAGAGACTATAAAGAAGGTTTTTTGAAGTTATCAGAGTAAACATAACTCTATCCTGATATAGGTTTGGTCCAGTATATATTCTGGCTAACTCACAATGAAACTAGTCAATATTTTGCTCAACTTTCTTTAGAAGTACAGTTACTAAAAACATTGTTTTAAATTATACATGTTGGGCGCATCATAATTATAGCCATTTCAAAGGCAAATGCATTTTGACATTTATTTCCTCAACTGTCAGAATCTGTTACAACAAATTACGTATTAAATGGAAATTCACTCATTAGAATACTACACGTTAGAATTTGAAATATAACTCAAAGTTCTTTCATTTCATAATGTTTTTAAGGAGGTAGTCATCATGAAGCTAGACATACTGTCTGAAAGTTTTCTAAAAAGTGAAAGTTTCATTTAAAAATCTATCTCCAATTTCCAGGCCAAAGTGGTGTTTTTATAGCTTCTGGGCACCAAGGCAGTCATTTTAAAGAAGTTATCTTCTTTGAAGAAGATCTATCTATATAACAGGTGGGTTTCACTTACTGCTAAATTAATTTAACTAATGACATCATGTTGGGACAATCATGATTAACTTTTAAATTCTACTTTCTTTGAATGTATCCATCTAGAATGAAGAAAAGTGTTTCCTTTGTACAAGAACTGTTTTGACAGACAGGCTCAGAAGATAGAGAAATATATCAATACATCTGCTTGGTACCTTTTACTACACAGAATCTCTACAACTAGGAAGAAATTGAAGAAAGAGGTTATATTTCATAGAAGATGTGAAAATTAAAAGAAGAATCATGAAAAAAAAACATAGAATGGAGGGAAGACACAGAAATCCCTCATCATTGTAATTTTTATAAGATTAAATCATTATCACACACAATAGTGAACAGTGATTACATATTATTACAAGTGCAATACTCTTCAAAAGCATGTCGATTAAAAAGATATTCATTGGCACATATATGAATTAGTACAAAAATAACTTTAAAAACTCTAATATTTAGAGATATTTCCAAGTTTTTTGTATTTGAATTTTAAATAATGGAACTTTTTTTCCAAGCAACTAATAAATGTTAACTATCTCCAAAAAGAAAACAATTGTAGAATGCCCCTAAGACTTGTAGATTATTAGATTTGTGACTGCTATGTTGCAACCTCATTCTTATGCCTCTTTTTCAGTGGGTTGTTATACAGGTGAAATTTGGAGAATAAAAATCCATGTGAAGATGGAAAGCAACTCCATGGAAGAGCATTACTTGACTGGTTACAATTATTCTGCCTTTGCTGTCCCATCCGGGGCGGGGGCAAAAATTGTGCTCTCTGTGTATCAAGGTAGGTTTGAGTCATTATTTTTCAATTAAATATAAAGATCTAGATTTCTTCAGAGACTATAAAGAAGGTTTTTTGAAGTTATCAGAGTAAACATAACTCTATCCTGATATAGGTTTGGTCCAGTATATATTCTGGCTAACTCACAATGAAACTAGTCAATATTTTGCTCAACTTTCTTTAGAAGTACAGTTACTAAAAACATTGTTTTAAATTATACATGTTGGGCGCATCATAATTATAGCCATTTCAAAGGCAAATGCATTTTGACATTTATTTCCTCAACTGTCAGAATCTGTTACAACAAATTACGTATTAAATGGAAATTCACTCATTAGAATACTACACGTTAGAATTTGAAATATAACTCAAAGTTCTTTCATTTCATAATGTTTTTAAGGAGGTAGTCATCATGAAGCTAGACATACTGTCTGAAAGTTTTCTAAAAAGTGAAAGTTTCATTTAAAAATCTATCTCCAATTTCCAGGCCAAAGTGGTGTTTTTATAGGTTCTGGGCACCAAGGCAGTCATTTTAAAGAAGTTATCTTCTTTGAAGAAGATCTATCTATATAACAGGTGGGTTTCTTACTGCTAAATTAATTTAACTAATGACATCATGTTGGGACAATCATGATTAACTTTTAAATTCTACTTTCTTTGAATGTATCCATCTAGAATGAAGAAAAGTGTTTCCTTTGTACAAGAACTGTTTTGACAGACAGGCTCAGAAGATAGAGAAATATATCAATACATCTGCTTGGTACCTTTTACTACACAGAATCTCTACAACTAGGAAGAAATTGAAGAAAGAGGTTATATTTCATAGAAGATGTGAAAATTAAAAGAAGAATCATGAAAAAAAAACATAGAATGGAGGGAAGACACAGAAATCCCTCATCATTGTAATTTTTATAAGATTAAATCATATTAAGTCAAGGTGACTTTAAATGGAGCCTATCTTAATGGTACACCCTAGGCTCTGAAAAAAGATTGACAAGACAAGTAGCAAGAAACTAATGTCCTGGATCCCATATACTTGGAAACTAAAAATCTCTGCAAGACTCTACCGTGAATAATAAGTAGCTTTTACAAATAAGTCTCATTTTAAAGAATATATCAACTATATCCCTCACCCACCACCCTTTCTAAAAATATTTCTTTCACATTCACTTAAACAAATCACTTCCATTTAACAATTTTAGCACAGTTAAAACATTTAAGTTTTCTGCAGTATTCTCTCTTCGTTTTTCAGGTTTAGTTATATCCAGCCTCACACTGATGGAAGCTTCTTTAATTGTATACTGTAAGCATTTCCATAGGATATTTATCATGATATCAGCGGACAACATTTTTCTTAAGAAATTATTTTGTCAAAAGATATTTTAATCTCTTCTTTTAGAAACACTAATTTGGATTCAGCCTCTTCCTAAAAGTATCATTTGGAATTCTCCCCTCTGCCCTCTTTCTTTCCCTCCCTTATTCTGTTTTTTTCAATTTACATCAATACACTGAAATTTTTCTTTTTTTTATTGCTTCCTTTCCTTTGTAACATTTTCAATTTGAGCTTTAGAGAGAAACAGGAATACTCAAAGATTATGGAGACCTCTTAAAAACAAAACTTTAACTTTTCTGGAATATAAAGAGGCACGGCTAGCAGCCCATTCTTCTTTGAAATTAAAATTTTAACATACATGATTGCCAGTTCTAGATGATTTTATAGACATATACATTTAAATGATTAAATGATTACAGCAGCATGAACTTTAATTATTTGGAAATACGTTTCCACATCTTGCCAGACTCAAGAACATAAAAGAGACTAGCATCAGTTCTTTCAATCCCTTTCTTTTCAAAAAATTTGACAATTTAAAATATACTTCCTTTTAAGTCTTAATCCTTATCAAGCAATACTTTGATGTGATATGACATTGTTATATGACACACTGGTTGATTCTAAGTGAACATGATTTATCCTCCAAGTTTTGCTGTTAAGAGTTACAAAGTTGTTTCCTTTTTTCAGATGTGATGAAATTAATAAAAACTGACATGTACATCAGCTTAACTCTGTACCAGAATCAATGCAAATTAAAAAAAAAATAAACAATGTAGAATTAAAGGACAAGTGTTTGTGCATAAACTGAATGCAAGCATTCAAGTATTTTTCTATTTAAAAAAATATTGAGTTTATACACAAAAGGAAGAGAAATGGAGGTATAGGGTAATGCAACCATCTGGTTCACGCAGTTTAAGAAGCTACCCATTACTTTTAATATTTTATTTGGAGGACCTGAAAGTGTTTTCTCATTTTCTGGCTTGAAGTTAGGTCTTGCACTACAAAACGCACCTGTGTAATTCACAGGCTTCTTCTCTTCTTCAAGGACAACTGACATAAGCCTGGGCAGAAAGCTACACCTTATTAACCTCTTTCTTGAGTTTATATTCCCATATCTTCTGTTTCAGCATTTCAGTAAGAGAAGTTTGTCATAATGCAGCAGCACTTTCTTTTTAACTTTCAACAAGATTGCCCTCTCTATCTCTTTCCCCCCTTTTCCAAATGGGACCCACCCTTTTCAATTTTGATAGCTAGCTGTGGCATTTTTAGCCCTTTTGTAACAGTTTTGAAAGTTGTGTTAAATATGTATAATAGCGGTAAACTGTTGGTTCATAACTATTTTACTTGTATTCTCCAGTATAGCACTTCTTATGCTAGCATGGTGATACAATCAGGCATTATTTCAGTTTTAGGAAAGAGTAACAATCCTTTTCCATGTGCCCTGTTTCTATCTTATATATCCCTCTCCTTATTGGAACTAAATGGACATCAAATTCTAATCCTTCTATTTAGTTTTCTATCTCAGAAGAAAGTTAGGGGTCTGTATATTTGAAATTCTATCCAGTATTCATTCCAATCATTGTAGCAATGGCCCTATTCCTCATAAACACATACAGAAGCACTGGGGACTTAATTCCAGATGAGGTCAAGTTTCTGGAGAATGGAGACTCACACAGAAAGAGCCCCATAGCAGTATCTGACAGTGTCATTCTATTTTGCTAGCACACAGGACTGAAAAGCTTCATTCTGTTCATCTGTTCTGGTCCAACTTCAAACATTCTTTCTAAGAAAGGTTGAGAGCTGATTGTTCCAGATCAAAGACATCATCATTTCTAGTCAAAGCTATGTGCTTCCATTTTATCAGTATAGTTTTCAACTATTCCAGACCAACTTCAAGGCAAGTTAAGGCAAGTTCAGAAGCTAAATGGTTAGGTGGCAAAGATATGTTTAAAAGATTATCACTCAGCAAATGTCAGACTTTCTAAAGGAACTCATATTAGTCTCACTACTGGTAAAGGAAATGACATGTGTGGGTATGCTATAAAGGCTATAATCTGGTTGTCCAGAGCAGGTTGAGTAGAAACACTACAATTCATTTCCCTGTTCTTTCCATTAATGAAGCAACATTTTTTAGTCATTTCATAATTTGCTACCCTTAAACACAGTCACTGAATCTCCCAATACAACATTCTGCCTATTTGCTTGGCATTGAGATCGGGCTACGTTTTCTATCTTTCTTACTATTTTTCTCATTAGCCCCTAAACCAAAATATATTAGTCAATATGAACTCATGTTAGGATTTAAAAACAAAAACAAAACTAGATCTATGATACTTCTGATTTTACTTTAAACAGTTAACCATTTCAATGCCAATAGCTCAAATATTGATCTACTTTTTTTTTTTTTTCTTTTTTCACCGGTCTGACTCGTCAAAGATTAACGAAACTTGCACAGAGATTCTTGGGTTTCCAGATCCAACTTTACCAGATTCGGGTTTATCATAATGCCCACCTCCTCTCCTTTCTGCTCTGCTCCCCATATTGATTCCCTTCTAAACTTCTATCATTCGTCAGCTGTTTGGAGAAATAGCAAGGGCAAGAAGCCAGCGATGGGTTAGCGTCTCCGGGCACCATACGCTGAGCCACAGACATTCGGGAATCAAAAAAGTCAGTTCAAGCAGGTGCTTGTGCCCAGAAGCTGCGCCAAAGCTTTAGCTTCTCTACTGATGACCCGAATGAAGTTGCCCCAGAAAAGGGCTCCAGCAACCAAAGAGGCTGGAGTCTCCGCTTTCCCCTCTCCCGAGACCTTGGGTGCAGCAGGAAAGGAAGTTAACCCAGGAGATAAGTTAAGGAAGCACACACTTAACGCGGAGAACCTTGAGCCCGCAAAAGCTCGAAGCCCAGAAAGTGAGCGCGGTGTGAAGTCTTGGGAAAGCGAATTCTGATCCCAACATCTGCAGCGCTTGGGAGGCACGGGCAGAAGCGCGCAGTCAAGTCCAAACGTTCCCGGGGGACAAAATCAGGACCCGCAAAGGGCCAAAAGAAAAAGCTGTGGGGGAGCCGAGGACTAGGGTTCCTGGTTCGGAGATGGGAGACACCCCCCCACCTCCGCCGCACCTCTCACCCACCACGAGGCCAGCGCACAGTGGCCCACGGTCCCGGGGAGCGGGGCCGCAAGGACTTAAGTTTCACACTCACTTACATGCAAGCGTCGCCCTGCAGGAAAGCCAAGGAAGACAGGGGGCAAGGAAGGGGGAGGGCTTTTCTCCTTACCTCGGTCGGCTCCCATGGTCAGCACCTTGGCGACAGGCAATAATCCCGAGAGAGTGAGTAAGGCGAGGAGAAACTCGGACATCGTGGTCGCCCGGGGAGGAAGCCTGAGACGGAGACTGCTCGGCGGTACCCTCGGCCCGGCGGCGGCGGCCGCGGCTCGGAGCCCCGAATCGAGCAGCGTCATTAACAAATGTCACTGGAAATTCTTCAGCTCAGTGAGCCCAGCCAGTCCGCCTTCTCCTGCCTGGAGCAGGATGTGGAAGGTGTACGAATGCGCGCGCGTGGGGGAGAGAGTGTGTGTGTGAGCGCGAGCGAGCCGCTCGTGTGTCTTGACTTTTCAATGCAGAGTACGTCTGATCTTACATCACGCAAAGAGGGGCAGTGAGAGATGCCAGTCCCTGCAGGAAAGCCAAGGAAGACAGGGGGCAAGGAAGGGGGAGGGCTTTTCTCCTTACCTCGGTCGGCTCCCATGGTCAGCACCTTGGCGACAGGCAATAATCCCGAGAGAGTGAGTAAGGCGAGGAGAAACTCGGACATCGTGGTCGCCCGGGGAGGAAGCCTGAGACGGAGACTGCTCGGCGGTACCCTCGGCCCGGCGGCGGCGGCCGCGGCTCGGAGCCCCGAATCGAGCAGCGTCATTAACAAATGTCACTGGAAATTCTTCAGCTCAGTGAGCCCAGCCAGTCCGCCTTCTCCTGCCTGGAGCAGGATGTGGAAGGTGTACGAATGCGCGCGCGTGGGGGAGAGAGTGTGTGTGTGAGCGCGAGCGAGCCGCTCGTGTGTCTTGACTTTTCAATGCAGAGTACGTCTGATCTTACATCACGCAAAGAGGGGCAGTGAGAGATGCCAGCGGAGGGGAATTCACTGATTAATCACCGAATCCGCCACATACCCCTCCATCGTCCACATAAATCACATCTATTACTTGGTAAGAGGCATTTAACACAACAGGAAAATACCACCGCGAACTGAGAGCACCACAAATCACAATTATTTCAGTCTCCTTGAAGGGAAAGTAACTCCAAGCTGGGTCTGTAGGGATTTGGGTCTTTCGAGAAGGGGGGAGACTTCTGCATTGGGCTGAGCTAGCCAGAAGCCTAGGAAGCTCCGCGTTTAACAGCCAGTTCGGAATTAGCAGCCACCAGAGCTGAGATAGATGCTTTTCTAGGCAAAGCACATTTGATCTCTTTGCTCCCTGGAAGCTTCCTTCCTCAGAAGGAACGACGAGCCGAGTAACTGGGGTTCTTTTAGGGAAATGGTTCCCTACGCTTGCCACAAAAATTGCAATGCTTTTTGAATTGCACCTTTAACTTTTATGCTGAGCAGTACCTGGGGACAAAGATGAAAATTTAGTGATTCAGCAGAAACAAAAACAAAACAAACCGCCAATGTCATCATCCGTTGCATAAGAAGGGAAGGTGGATGGAAAGAGACCCCCTAAGTAGGGAACCATGAAGCAAAAAATCTGTAGTTTTATTGTGTATATTTCTCTCTTTAAAAGGGTTGCTTGAACCATTTTGAACTTTTGCTGCTTTTTTTTTTTTTTTCTACACAGTACAGTGGTAGTATTAAGAACTTTCTCAAACTGTTGGAGGTATTAAAATGAATTTGCAATTTTTTTAAAAAAGTTTTTTTGCCTAAGTATTTTAAATATGATCTTTCAACTGCCTAAAATATTCATCACTCAAAAAATGCTAAATTAAACCTCAGAATTCTTAATAGCTGAAGACTTACTTTTTTCCCCTTGCAACATCAGTAATTCTTGCCTAAAGAGCAAATATTAAAAATGTTTTGTGTCTAATGTTAAACACCTGAAAATTGGTGTAAAGGAAAACTACAAGGAAAGCACAAAACTAAGCAACAGGATGACAGAAAAAGAAAGATATTTTAAATAGGCTTTCAATTTACTTTAGATGAATGTTAGCACAATAAACTAGCTTCTTATGAGAGTAAAATTATCCAGAAATATCTTCAGATGCTCCTTAGAAACCATTAAAATTAGACTGGGTCAAAGATCACAGGTGACCATGAGAGATATTGCCACTTAGTCTGTGATTATAAAATATGTTCTTTAGATCAATTTAGCCATATTTTATGTATTAAAGTTTATTTGCCCCTGTAAGTTGATTCATCTCATGCCTAAAAGATAACTCTTTCCACATTTAAAAGTTTTATGATTTTTTTTTCTTTTAAGGTTGTTATATAATTTCACCTAGTCATTTTTATTGTTTCATATAGGAAACAAAGAGGTTTTCCTATTTCACTTCATACAAAAAACTCACAAACTTTGGAATAAGTGGCAGAGTTCAAAGAATATCTGCAAAGGGGGAGAAGGGTATATTTTGAATGATGCTCACAATAATAGATATTTCTTCTCAAGTGTCCACAGACCTCTGCATTCTGCAAAGTATTCTTTCATTGAAACAAAGTAGGTGTCTTTTTTTGACAAAAGCCCATTCAGTCAACTAGGAGATCAGCTATTAGGAAATCCATATGCACTTAAGTTTTGGCAATAAAACAAGGAGAGCTCAAAAAACAAGCTAAGGATGTTAAAAGTCTTCCTCTTCTATACTATTACTACCTATTACCTGTCCCCACCCCCATCTCAAAAACTGCAAGCTGGAGAAGAGTAGCCGGGAACACAATCAACCAAAGACTCTAACCATGTACCAAAGTGCTGTGACTGAAAATCAATGGCTCATTCACTTCTGTAGCAGAAGTATATGTAGCAGCCCTGGATTCCACTGATAGCTCTTTAAAGGGGAAAGTTATGAACGGTAAGCAGGGAAGTAAATTCCACCCTAACTTATATTCTCAGTATGTTACAGTTTTAATTTGTAATGCCTCCCAGTAGTAATATATTAGGTGAATTAGGCAGAATAAAAACCAGGTGATCTCTTTTAGATTCACTGGTCGACTTTTCAAACTGGAAGAAAATCAAGGATGCATTGTCCACACATGGTGACCAGTATAATAAGGCAAACTAGAATTCATTTTTAGTAATCAACAATCAAATCATCATGTGTGAATGACACATGACTCAAAATAATCATGTAAAATAGCAGTGGCAATTATGGAAGTTTACTAACATATAGGCTGGCATACCAATAAAAGATGATTATATTTAACATCAATTGTGAATGAGCCTCAATTTTATCTTTAAGATAAAATTTGAGACTTAAGAATGCAAATAGGTGTTATTAACAAAAATGTAAATGGTGGAAGAATGGGTTTTTAAGTTTGTAGCAGTGGTCAAGTGGACACAACATGTACATTTAAATGCATGTCAAGCAGGGTTTTAAGACAAAAGTTATAATAAGGACATTGGTTCATACCACAAAACCATAATAATATATAACAGAGTAAATATTAATAGCAGCACATTTGCTCCAAAACTCACTTAAGGCCGGTGTCAAAGAGCAATAAAATAAAATTGTCCTGTACACAGATCATTTGCATACTGGGGTTCATCTTCCAAATACATATTGAAAATGAACAATTAATCAAAGAGCTTTTATGAGCATCAGTGAGGTTGACAAAGGTCCAGGCCAAATTTGAGTTTTGGAAATAAAAAATTTACTTCTAGATTTTGAATGACTATCCAGTTATAATGAATTATAAGTAAAAGAGAAAACATAATTTCTTATGAAACATTTTATTTCCCTTCATATATACTTCCCTTCATATATACTGAAAAAGGAATTAATACAGTATACTATTAGTGAAGTAAGAATAGTTAAGAGTTACTGTTCAGACTCTGTTCCTATGGCCCATTATAATTTCTTCATTCCAGTCAGGGTTATTAACACTGACAAGTTAAATAAATTAATTCATTAAACTATAGAATGTTATGAAATCTCTTACTGAGATAAATTAAACAAGGTAGAACCAATCATTCTTACTTTCTGGTCTAAAACAACACCCAAATATTAATTATCAGTGAGTGGTAATCTTAATCTTTCCAGTTAGAGCCATGTTTTGGGTGCATGTGATCAAACATCAGATTTCATTATGCTAACTTCATTATTTTCTTAGCACTGTTGAGCCTTTTGCACAGATAGTAGTGCTTTGTGCTACTATTATAACTTAGCACAGCTAGAAAGCCATGTTAGGCGGAGAACTTACGTCTCCTTACAAACCTAGAATGAGTCTGTCTCCTGGAAGTGATGTGTGTGAAGGAGACTTGGCCTGAAAGTCGGATTGCTAAGGATTTCTGTAGCTATCATTCCAAGGGCTGCTAGAGTTCTTACCCTGCCTTTCCACACAGAAAAGTTGCCAGGCAGCAGCAGACACAGGATGAGAAGGAAAAGGAAGCAGGTGGTGGTTGAGAGACTGAGGATTGTTAAAGAAATATTATCAGTAATTTAGAGTGGAAATAGCGTTACACTGGACAAAGTCACTAAGAAAACAAAAAATCTTTGGATTGATTTTATTTCTCCAACTGTAGCATTTCAATGCATATCACATGTTTAACTGCTTTCCTTCACAAGTGTGCTGTGTTTGGTAGCATGCAGTTTCAGGTGGAACATGGGGATTGAGCTGAGATTAACACGAGTTCAGTGCAACTTTAATTCCGATATTTGCAAAGTATTAGGAGGTATGTAGGAGAAGGCAATGGCACCCCACTCCAGTACTCTTGCCTGGAAAATCCCATGGATGGAGGAGCCTGGTAGGCTGCAGTCCATGAGGTCGCTAAGAGTCGGACACGACTTCACTTTCACTTTCACTTTTCACTTTCATGCATTGGAGAAGGAAATGGCAACCCGCTCCAGTGTTCTTGCCTCGAGAATCCCAGGGATGGTGGAGCCTTATGGGCTGCCATCTATGGGGTTGCACAGAGTCGAACACGACTGAAGCGACTTAGCAGCAGCAGCAGCAGCAGCAGCAGGAGGTATATACACCTGGGAAGAAAATAAAGGGCGATATACTGAAATATCTAATTAAACCTGGAAAGTAAAAGTATTTCCAGGCATATTGTTTTTCTCTTTTTATATGTCTGGACATCTCTCTACTATCATGATCTGTAAATACTCAAGATATACATATTGCAGTGAAAGGCACAAAGGATAGACAATTGTAATTTTCAACAGATAAATAATAAAAGGTCATACAACTTTGATTGTTNATCTAATTAAACCTGGAAAGTAAAAGTATTTCCAGGCATATTGTTTTTCTCTTTTTATATGTCTGGACATCTCTCTACTATCATGATCTGTAAATACTCAAGATATACATATTGCAGTGAAAGGCACAAAGGATAGACAATTGTAATTTTCAACAGATAAATAATAAAAGGTCATACAACTTTGATTGTTTTACATTTTATCTCTTGTTTGAAAAACTTTTGATAGTAGGAAGGAAAGGAATCTTCACTGATTTAGACATCCTCATTAGACAACTGACTTCCATAATAATAATATAGATTTGAGAGACAAATTTTATTCTGCTTTTTGGATACCTCGTCAGAAGGCTTCCATCATAACTCAGTTGGTAAAGAATCTGCCTTTAATGCAGGATACCTGGTTTAGATCCCTGGGTCAGGAAGATCTCCTGGAGCAGGAAATGGCAACCCATTCCAATATTCTTGCCTGGAGAATCCCATGCTCAAAGGAGCCTGGCAGGTTACAGTCCATGAGGTAACCCAAGAATTGGATAAGACTTAGCAACAGAAGGCACAATCAGTAGTAATGCAGTCCATGTGTGTTTTAAGCGGGGGAGGAGTTGGAATACAGAAACACCCCAAACTCATCAAATCCTTGTCATTCTACTCTCAAGGAAGCAGCCCTTGAATTTCAAGTCAGTTGCTGATTGTAAAGCTTGTTGCTGTCAGTGCTTTTTAACCTGAACATACTTGTGGTCAAGATGATCTCTTATTTCTAGCTACTAGAACAGAATATGTGTTTACTGCTGGGGATTGGTTGTTGGTGGTCCACAGTCAGGATATACTTTGTCTGAATGAGCTTTTGAGGATGCTGATCTCTGTCCTTTTGGCCATCATCTTTCTATTCTTTAATTTTAGTTAGAAACTCTTACTTAGGTTGTTGAAACTGGAAGGAACATGCAATTTATCTCTTCCAATTTACCACATTTTATAAATAAAAAAATTGCAAAGTAAAGGTGACTACTTTGAGGTCACATATTTTATTAATATCAGAAACAGCCTTTGAATGAAGTTTCCGGATAGTTTCCTATATTATATAGGGGGTTTCATTGATATTATTATTTTTTTAATTGGAGTATAATTGCTTTACAATGTTGTATGAGTTTTTGCTGTACAACAAACTGAATCAGCTTAAATATACATATATCCTCTTCCTCTTAGACCTCCCTCCCACCTCCCCCTCATGCCACCCCTCTAGGTCATGGCAGAGCCCCAAGTTGAACTCCTTATGCTATACCACAGGTTCCCACTTGCTATTTCACACATGGTAGTGTATTAATGTGTAATCTCCAATTCATCCCACCCTCCCTTTCCCCCACTCTGTCTACACATCTGTTCTCAACATCTATGTCTTTATCCCTGCCCTGGAACTAGATTTTTTCCCTAGCTCTGAGGAGCTGCAGCCCAAGGAGTTTGAGTTCATTCATTCACTTAATAGCTATATACTATGTAACAGCCTCTGCACTTAGCACCTGCAAATGGCTGTGAAGAAGATAGCTATGGTTCTTGCGCTAGGAGAGTTATCTATATCAAAGGTCATTTCTGTGCTGTGGGCTCTGTATGATCAGGCCACCAGATGGCTATTCTCTTACTCTCTGTATATCCCCTGCTCAACCTGCTTCGCCTACACCCTACTCACATGACTGACCTTTCTACATACTTGTCTGCACCCCAGCTAGTGGCTGCTCTAATCTTTAGATCATAATATCCTCACCATGATAGCTTTTCAAAGGGCAGTGAGGAAGTACCGTCTGCCAGTTTCCCTGGTAACCTATGAGTCAACCTGAAGTCAATCTCCCCTATAACTGGTAACCTCCTCCTCTCTGTAAGAGCAAAGGGCGACTTACCAGTTGCCCTGTCACGCCTGTGTCTGCTGCATGCAGAACGGGTTGTTGCTCCGGGATTCTGCTTCAGACTTGTACGATCTCCCATCCATGAAACAGTCGATGTCTCTGTCGCTGACTTGGAGTTCTTTCTTTAGTCTTAAACCTGGGCAAGTACAGGCCTCGCAGGCCTTGTAGACAGTGCAGCCCAACTGCCCTTTCTCCAGGATCTTTAGGATGCTGTTGTGAACAACAGGTATGGCACATCAAGTCTCCTGCCAAGACCACCCAATAAAACCAGGGCTGCATCTTTCTAGAAAATATATTTACAGATAAACCTTTATAAAGAAACTGGAGCCCTCTGTTAGAATTAGGCTCTGAATAAGAAATAACAAAATATATATTCATATCTTGAGTGTTGGTGCAGACATTTATTCAATCAGTAGTGTCTCTCTTTTGATCTAGAACCTGAGGGAAATTTCAGAAATGTTTAGAATTCAAAACATCTAGAATTTTTGTTAGTGATAACATACAAATTAATCAGAGTCAGGGGGATTTTGTTGTGCCGTGGAATCATAAAGAATTAGAGGATAAAAAGAGAACTTGGAAAAGCCTGGTTCAAATTCTGTTCACTTATTTGTTTTTTATTATAGTTATTGTCTGGAATTTTTTTCAGGTGTTTAATTCACTTTAGCTTTTTCTTACTTTATATCCAAATTATTTTTTTCTTATTTTTCATATAGTCTTTAACATTTCATAATTTCTATATCCTCCCCAATATGATATTTTTACATGGATTTTTCCCTATATTAGGTACTCGAAGACTACTTGTCTTAATGCTAAATAATGGCTTTTCACTTTTCCCCTTAAACTTATTTCATCTTTCTTATATCTGTCTGCTGTTTCCTGGTCCTTCTGCCATGAAATACATCCTTGTATATGAAGTAATCAGGATAATACAATGACAAAGATAGAAGTTAGGTGTAGGCAACTGACAGAGAACAGAGAAGATGGGGTAGTAGGATTATATTAATTGTACTTTATATATACTTTAATAAAATGAGTTACTGTTAAAATGTAAAATGTACTTTAGAGCTACAGTCTCTTTGACCAAGACTAGTTTTTTTTTTTTTTTTTTTTACTTTAAGATGGGAAATTGTTTTGTTGGATTTCATAAGAGTAATTATCTACTTTTTTCAATTTCTTTGTCTCATAAAGTAAACTGAAAAAATAAAACAGTAAGAACAATAACAAATTTTAAAAAAGAAAGAAAGAACAACACATCTTTCTTCAAAGTATATCGGGCTTAATTACCACTGGGAATGACTCTTCAGAACTGTCAACAGCTCCATTTTGGCATGGTACCTGTCACAGAGTAAGTGCTAAATAGGTGTGTGGTAAGTTGAACACATTTATTGTTGAATTTTTACATTCTTTTTCAGGTTTGCTTTAAAGGAAAGTTATAGAACTAACATTTCTAAAGCATTCTTTATTTTTTCTAAATAGAAAAATTCATGTCTCTCACATAGGAAATGTCTCTTGCCCTCTAAAAGTGTTCTTCTGTTATGAAAATTATACTTTTTATTCACAATAAAAACTCAAATGCAAAAAGGAGCTGTCTAGTCCAGAACATAATGCCCTAATTTTGTGTCAAGCCTCTCTTTCTGGGAAGAAAAATAGTGACATTTGGACTTAGATATATTTATCAAGATTTGTGAAAATGTGTGATTTTATGCATGAATACTGGCAAAATAGTTGAAAGACCATTAAATGCTTTTATGACTTTCTATTGCTACATCCTGCATTGTAAATAGATTTTACCAAGGGTATCATTTATATTTTCTGCAAATGCTACTAACAACAACAAGAAGAGTCTTAAGACAACATTATTCACAAGCGTGCAATAAAAAAGTTGGAAGAGGATGAATAACTATGTTTAGATATAGGATAAGCAAGAATATTTTTGGTTTTCAGTATCTAATTGTGATTAAAAGCATTATTTACAAAAGAAGTACACATTTGTATTTTTTGGTAGGTATCAATCTAAATTTACTCCAATTAAATTCCTGTTATTTTCTCACCAAAAGAAAGTGAATGGAAACTGAAATAGTTTTTATGCCCTTTGTGGGCTTTGCCTAAAACCGATATTGCAATGATCTGAAGAAAAAGAGAATATATATGTACATATACATATATAAAGAAAATATAAAAAAAGAATCTATAGATATAAACATAATAAGAAAAAAGAAAAAAATGTATATAACATTTACATACACATACATATATGGCATATATTGACCTACTTTCAATTTACAGGATTAGTCAAAGACTGTTGATATTAGTCTTCACTTTTTATCTGAAACTAAGGATATTAATCAGTTTGGACATTACACAAAAGTACATCTATGAAAATAGTTCAGAAGAAGTAACATACTCCACTGGTCACTTGTAAGACTATATGTTAAAAGAAAATCATTCCAGGTCTGAAATTGGCTGTGGAGTTTAGACAACCAGCCATACTTCAAGCTTTAGGCTGCAAGTGAAAGCGAATCATAGCTTCAGGGATGATATGGAAGCAACAATCAGGCTTGTTGTAGCTCTGAACCTGACCCTCTCTCCATGAGGGTCAGTTTCTGACCCAATTCCTTCACGCAACTTAGATTTATGGAAATCACAGTTTCCAAGCCCAAATTAGAACATATTGCCTAATAAATATAATTATTTGGCAATAAGACATAACACTTCTTCTCAAGACTGTTCTAGAAAAAAATTCCTCTCTTTGATCATAATAAATGCATGCTGCTGCTACTGCTAAGTCACTTCAGTCATGTCCGACTCTGTGCGACCCCATAGATGGCAGACCACCAGGCTTCCCCGTCCCTGGTATTCTCTAGGCAAGAACACTGGAGTGGGTTGCCATTTCCTTCTCCATAAAACACAAGAAATCTTAGTTCTTCTTTTAATAAAAGTTTCATGCTTTCAAAATATATTGAGAATCTGAGATTCTTCTCAAATTATTATTAGAGATTACTGACACATAGCCCAGTTTTGTGAAAGCAGATATTTAGGTAACTTTAATCACATGGGCAAGGGAATTAACGTATTGTTTGAAAATACAAACAGGCTGTAGGCCACAACCATACTTGCATGCAGGTGTCTCAAGTTAGCAACTTAAGTGATAGTACAAGTGATTTCATGATTTTCAGCTCTGATAGTGGTGAACAAGCTAGTGAAAGGGAGGTGCTTAGCACCCATACATGCCTGTTTTAAGATCAAAGCACGCATTAGCCTCACTTTGTGAAAACAGCAGAAGTGAAAAACAGGTCTTCTGGGTGATGTACACTGGGAAGCGCTTCAGTGGGAAATTCAGTGGGGGGAATCAGTATTTAATGTGCTGGATGGGCTTCATATCACTATCCTGAAGGCATCTAGAGGTTAATTTTTAAGCTACCATGATTTGGACCATATTAAAATAAAAAGCAACTTTTAATCTACAGTTTCAAAGCCTGACTGAAATATTTCTCCCACTATTAAGGAAAACACAGGTTGACCTCAGTTAGGTGCCACCACAGATTTTCATTTAGGTTTTGGTTGAAATCAAATCTTAGCTACCAAAACAGGTTCTTTGAACTAGCATCTGGCACATGAGCTGCTGAAGTGGCTTTTCATTTTCCCCTCACCTCCCCTGCCACTAACCTACCTCCGAAATAAAGATGACCACCATTTGTTATGACTTTTCTGTGCAAGTGGTAGGCTAACTCCTCCTTAGGAATATTATTTCAAAAGTAATTTAAATAGCTTCTCACATTAATCAGCTTTGAAATCCAGAGAGAAGGAGGTGTGTGACTCTGTTTCCTACTGTTATATAACTAAATGTCTCCCGAAAAGCATAATAATTACATCTGGCATTGAACTATAATATAGAAGAAACTTATTTAGAATTGTGAATGTTCAGACCAGCTGTCTACACTATCATACCTTTATGCTTTCAGAATAATAAGGCTCAGAATGCCATTTAATCCTACCTTTTAATATCCCTTTGTTTTTTATTGGGAAATAGTAGAAGCATGACAAAGAGTATTTTTGTTTATTTTACTCAGTTTTGTTCTTTATATAAAAGGTAATAGGAAAATGTGCCCAAGGGTTTACCCTTTTCCATCTAAAGAATTCTGAGAAGAGAAAGCCGATATTTCTGTTCATAGTACTTCAGTGCCCCCTATAGGATACTCTTTATATTCTTCTTCCTGTAGCTAAATAAGCATTTTAAAATTGTTACTGCAAAGAAATTTAAAATAAAAATAAAATAATAAAAACAGGTATCTTTGAGATAAGCAGTCCATGATATATTTTCTTTTCACTGTATCTTCCTATCTAAAAAGTCAAGCATATTATCATTTTAATCACTTGTTTCTCTGCTTCTGCTAAAAGTTAATCCTACTTTAAAGTTCTGATTTACCTACTTTTCTATTGCATGTCTGCATTTATCATATAAATTACTTTATTTAAAATATGCATCTGATTTTTAAATGTTTTTGGATGTAATTTTCTTAAGATATAAGAAGAATGATCAATTAGCTATAAGTTTATCAATTAGCTATACATATCCTTGTATGGGAGGAGGTCCACTTGTCGATCTACCTGGAAACAGAATCTTTGAACTCCTTAAATTAACTTAACATCTATGAACAATGCTAAGTCGCTTCATTCGTGTCCGACTCTGTGGGACCCCATAGATGGCAGCCCACCAGGCTCCGCCATCCCTGGGATTCTCCAGGCAAGAACACTGGAGTGGGTTGCCATTTCCTTCTTCAGTGCATGAAAGTGAAAAGTGAAAGTGAAGTCACTCAGTCGTGTCCGACTCTTAGCGACCCCATGGACTGCAGCGTACCAGGGTCGTCTGTCCATGGGATTTTCCAGGCAAGAGTACTGGAGTGGGGTGCCATTGCCTTCTCCTCTATGAACAACAAGGTAATAGAAATAAAGGAAACATATACTTACCTATTCCTGTCAGTTTAATGTCAGGGGTGTGGTGCCTGATATTTCTTGATTTTTATAAGCCTTTCTGTTTGTACTGTAGCCTGGAGTTGAAAGGTATGGACAGCAAGAAGGGAAACATATTCTAACCACAGTTAACTATGTCATATTCATTCTTCAGTTATCTAGCTACAAATATATATTCAATGGGGGGGCAGGATAAATTAGGAGCTTGAGATTAATATACACAATCAACAAGGACCTAAAGTATAGCACAGGGAATTCTACTCAATATTCTTGTAATAATCTATATGGGAAAAGAGTCTGAAAAAGAATACATATATGTCTGTGTATAGCAATCACTTTGTTTTACTACCCAAACTAACACAACATTGTAAATCAAGTATACGCCAATAAAATTAAGGAAAGCAAAATATATTCAATACATACCTCAGCTGAGACTTTGTTATATTTAGAGGGATCCACTTAGGTGATAAGACTTCAGTTGGAGTTTTTTAAAAATGGACTATCAAGTTTATATTCTATGTAATACACTTAGACCCCAAAAATGTTATTGTCTTTGGTCTAAGGGAAAAACACACACACACAAACAGTGTTTCTGGCTAAAAACTTTTTTCCTTGGATTAGTTTATTTCTGACTGAGAAGTAGATGCAGCCGTAGTAAGGAAGCAGTGCTATAAGTGGGCAATGAAAAGGAGGCCTTCATTTCCTTTTTTTTCCCCTCTCACCCTTCTGCTCTCATATGTTCATTGCATGCTTGTTATTTGAAAGGCATGTGGCTTAGTGCTGGGATTGCTCCAGCAGAAAGCCACAGGCCCTGGTTCCTTGAGTAACATGTCTAATGAGAAAATGGGTATGAAGAGACTATTAAAAAGTATCCTGCTAAGTTCTCTAAATGAAGGTATGCATAATGCATAGCAGAGGCTTTGATCAACATACATGTCAGTCTCTGTGAAGCAATAAAGATTTCACCAAAGAGGTGTTAAATCAGATGACTCCTGAATATTTTTCTAAGAACAAAAGAGGAAGACAATCATTCTAGAGGAAGGAATAGCAAGTGTTAAGGCACACACTTCTAGATAATAAAGCAAGCGATAACTGGCTAGAAAGATCAGAAGTTGTCAGATAACATAGCATTTGTAAAAGGCATATTAAATAATTTGTATTTTAGTCTGAAGGAAATGAATATATTTTACCTTAACATATCAAAAACTACCCAGGAAAATACAAATCTATTCTATCGGAGAACACATTACATTTCTATATAAATCTGCTGGAATCATATCCTGCATTTCTTTGTTCCCCTTAGCAGAGGCAGCCCAGAGTCTAGATTCCTATTGTAGGTTATAGAAATAGTTTTTATCTATTATAGAATAATGTAAAGAATCCTAGACTAGTTAACCCACCGAATCAGTACCAAATCTCTCTGGCTGCTTACCCAACTTTATAATTTCTTAATTCTGCCACTAACAATCTAAATGATTTGTGCCAGCTATTTAATATATCCAACCATAATGTCCACCTCAGAAAACAGAGGTAATGCCAGGACATCCAATGCTAGTAATTACTGGATTATGCTGACATATTTTGTCACTCTGCCAGGCCCTTTACTTGGATTCCATACATGGGGATTTCTCAGGTAGCCTGTTGCAATATGACTGATCTATTTAATGTCCAACCTATTTAATGATGCTCATGTTCTAGGCAGATCCACTGTCCATTAAGCCACATACTACAAGGCTCACTGCTGCTTTCAAAGGAGCTGATCAATCTAAATGGAGAGACAAGACAAAGACACATGAAAAAAAGATAATGAAATGAAAGGAAGTATATAAAAATGACAAAATCAGAAGTACAAATTAAAAAGATAATAAAATGGATTGGGGGGAAAAACTGCTGTTATAAAGGAAACTTTCAGTGTTAAAATTTCAGGTAAACCTCAAGATATATGTGATATTTACAACAATAGAGATATTGCAGATTCTTTCTGTTTGAAAAATGTAATACACAAAATCATATTTGATCTGTTATTTCAGGGTAGCAAAAACAGTCTGGTAAAAGTATATCAGGTCTCTTTAACAAAAAAGATGATATGAAATTTTGAAAAGAAAAAAGCTTGTCAAATTTCTTACTGTACACAGAGGTAGGCAGCTGATATTATTTTTGGTGTTTTAAAAATGTAACCTCGAAGCAACTGACAAAGAATTAATCTCAAAAATATACAAGCAACTCCTGCAGCTCAATTCCAGAAAAATAAATGGCCCAATCAAAAAATGGGCCAAAGAACTAAATAGACGTTTCTCCAAAGAAGACATACAGATGGCTAACAAACATATAAAAAGATGCTCAACATCACTCATTACCAGAGAAATGCAAATTAGAACCATAATGAGGTACCATTTCACGCCAGTCAGAATGGCTGTGATCCAAAAGTCTACAAGCAATAAATGCTGGAGAGGGTGTGGAGAAAAAGGAACCCTCTTACACTGCTGGTGGGAATGCAAACTAGTACAGCCACTATGGAGAACAGTGTGGAAATTCCTTAAAAAACTGGGAACAGAACTGCCTTATGACCCAGCAATCCCACTGCTGGGCATACACACCAAGGAAACCAGAATTGAAAGAGGAGACACGTGTACTCCAATGTCCATTGCAGCACTGTTTATAATAGTCAGGACATGGAAGCCACCTAGATGTCCATCAGCAGATGAATGGATAAGAAAGCTGTGGTACATATACACAATGGAGTATTACTCAGCCATTAAAAAGAATACATTTGAATCAGTTCTAATGAGATGGACGAAACTGGAGCC